>JAQFXN010003996.1:0-10269 GCA_034693365.1 Liacarus xylariae
ACTGATATAATTTTTTCTAAGTTTTTAATCCGATTAATGATTTGACTAATTTCATGGACTTTATTTTTTGTCTGTACAATACATTTGTGTAAAACAACTTTCAATTATTTGGTTACAAAATATTCCTTTTAATTAAATACATTTCATTTCAAAATATTTTTATAGTAATTGTCTTTATAGAGATCACGAATTTTGAATTTAATTTTAAATCTGATGTCTGTGCTATTAGCAAGTTTTTGGCCAAGTCTAGTTGCTTAATTTAAGAAAGCAGAATATTATTTCTCTAGTTTTGTTTTATCATTTTAAACATCTGAAAATCTAGAGAAAGAATATAAAACTCTACTTTTAAAATGGGTTTCTTTTTTTTATATCAATGTTAATTTGGAAATTCTTCGAAACAAGCTGGGATATTTTACCAATAACCTTAATGTGATATTTTGGCTATATTTTATAAAAGTTATTATATAATTTTGTGCTGTATCATATTATGTTCAATATAAGACATTCGCTTTTCTTGATTAAAATAATTATAAATAAATAAGAAGTTCATTTACACGATAGAATCAAGATGACTTGATAGTTCGTATACTTTTATTTTATTGAAATAACAAACAAAGAATATTTTGAAAGTCATTTGTTATAAATATTTATATAAATCACTTAATAAAACTACAAACAGAAGCAAATAAAAATATTCAAAAATCAGTAATTCAAATTCATTGACTTTTATTATCATTTATAATAATTTATCAATGTAAAACAGAGATTATTTTTTAAGAATTATTCACTTCTAAGTTTGATAGTTTTAAAAAAAATCAAATTATACTGATACTATCCATATTTATGTTGAGGAATTCATACCTTATATTGAATATCAAGGTCAGAATTTTGATGTCAGCTTATTAGCATCTTAACCAGACGAGCTACATCAATAATTCAATAATTCATCAACAAGAATATTAAATATAAATTACATTATTGCATGTTTAACACCAGATGAAGGACCATATTATCAGCAACAGGATGCTCCTACCTCTTTTCTTACAAGTTAGTGAAAATACTATACTGCATTTATCCGTTGGGTGGGATAACGTCTAATAGTCTCCGTTCCCCACTCTTTCCCCCGTTGGAGTATAAAACCGGAATATAGAGCAAATACTATCAACAAATGCTTTTTGTTAACATCTCTGCTCCGCCTTATCTCTGATTACAGACTTTCGGACTTCAATTGTTGATAGTATTTGCTCTATATTCCGGTTTTGTACTCCAACGGGGGAAAGAATGGGGAACGGAGACTATTAGACGTTATCCCACCCAACGGATAAATGCAGTGCAACAATATATTATATCAACAAGAAATTGAAAACGTGTTCAGTGAAACTGGTTTTATTCACAAACACACACACACTTCAACAAATTAATTCAATTTATGTTAAGTTACCTTTATATCCCTTATATAACACACGCTATCTTGCTAAAAGTATTTCTTACAAAATAATAGAAACACGTTCAGTGCATATGACACTGATTGTCTCAAACACTGTAATGTGAAACTTACAATTCAGTTTATTTTTATAAATTCGATAGAATTGTAAATATTGTATATATTTTAAAATAATCTTTCTTTTAATGCTAAATAAAATGCATTAATATATTGGTGAACTTTTTTAAAATGATTCTCCATTATAATTAACTCACTTTCAAGATAATAGAAAACGGCTGATTTCGAGTTCAGTTTCTATTGATAAAGTTTCTTTAATTAATCATGCTTATTAACTAGTTTATTTTGATATTTCTTAATTTCATATATCAATTCATCCTCTGTTTTCAAAAGCCAGACTCTAAGAACGATAATTAGCACCATTGTAACTGTTAGTTGACTTAGTTATAATTACCTTAAAATCACACATATAACGCTGGAAACAGTATAATGTAAATACTACTAACTAGTCTAATGTGGTGTTTCTGAATTTCATATCATATTAGTTGTCAACTGATGTGATGTATGTTTTATACATTTAATTTTTCCTAAGTCTGTGCATTTATTTTCAAATAAAATCATTGATCAAAAGGATTAAATTTTGTGTTCCAAGGAATCGGATTAAGTTGCAGATATTCTGCGTTCACTACTAATAAAATAAAAGCCCAGATAATTATTTAAATACATATTTGTCCAGATAAAGCCCAGATACTTATTTAAATACATATTTGTCCAGATAAAGCCCAGATAATTATTTAAATACATATTTGTCCAGATAAAGCCCAGATAATTTTAAAAATTTGAGGCCAAACGAATAATATAATAATAGTTAATTTGTGAAGTTTTATTTCACATGTAATATATATTTCAGGAGTTTTGCAATAGGCGCTTATGTAAATTTACAGTGTTGAACATTATTGTGTAAACACGCTCGACAAACATTGGCAAAGGCCGAAAGGTCCTCCTGTGACTGGTTAGCAGACATAAGAAGCCTTTTCGCTGCATTATCGTCCGCACACTACCACTTAACATCACTAAACCGGCCATAGTTAGACGGGTGGTCGAAAGGGACGTTAAAAGACACGACAAACGAAAGGAAAACGTCTCAAAATTTCTAACTATTTCTATTCTTTTCCACCCATTCTTATCCATGAAATCTCACTATTTCACTCCATTTCCACTCATTTTCTCTTATATTTTCTCATCATTTCTATCCATTTCCACTCATTTCTCTTTTTCATTTTTTATTTTTTTATTACTGAACTTATATATTATATCCACTAAGTTCCTTATATTGATTTGAATAGATTTGACTATCTAAATAGGCCCAACCTATTGTTCACAATGGAATAGCTGCGTCATACCTTTGCTCAGTTTGTTGGTACACCGCTTTTATCCTAATTTTCCAGTGCCCGCTTGGCCATATATTTTGCGAGTCTGGTATTGATAAACTCTTTCAATGTCCCGAATGCAGAACCTGTCTGCCGCTATTTTCCATAAGAAATTTAAAAATGGAAAATATAGGGGATTTCTTTCTGTTTCCTTATAAATTTAGTGAAGTAGGCTGTTCCTTTAGCTCTGGGCTCATTGAAAAAAGGCATACGAGGATCGTTGTGAGTGTAAACCTTACATATGCCCATGCCATGGACTCGACTGCCGTTGGAATGGCTCATTGGCTCAGGTGGCACCACACATTAACGAGGACCATACATATATTCAAACACAAATCGGCGAAAGCATAGATTTCATTGTTAGCGATATCTTCTTTCAGAGGCACGAAATTGGGTGAAGATTTAATCGTTTAATGCGATCGACTTTATGGATATCTTGGATCGAAATCCTCTACTTTCAAGTGTGAATGCTGAGCATCCGCTTTTAAATTTTTCAATCATTATCCAAATGATAGGGTCACCGATTCAGGCCGATACCTTTTCGCACACGGTCAAAATACAGGGTCCGAAAGATTCGATCATCTGGCGAAGCAAACAGGTATCGATTCGGGAGTCGGTGTCATATATATTTAATTCTGGACATCGCGTCTACTTCGACACGCCTACGGTAAATTATATACTTTAAATGACGATCTAAAAATAAATATTGATTTCTCCACTATTCCCACAATAGAGATAATGGAATAATTATTATTGTATTTCTTATTGTTTATTTTTATTAGTATATTCTAATTTTTTTATTTTGGATGCAGTGTGATCTTTAATAAAATATATTTGTTTAATTATCTCATTTGTTCGTTTATCATGGATGACATAAGTAAGTTTGCTCTGCTCTAGTTCTTAGGCTCACTTCGGCTATGTTGCTGATCTCCTGTACCAGCAGGAGACTTCAATAAAATCGTATTCGTCTCCGCCCAGTAGTCTTTAGTTGACCCCCGAATATGTAGGCAAGCAAGTCTACCTTGTGATGATTACGGGGGAATTCATGAAGTCTCGTCCTTAGTTGTCTTCAGCTGGTCTCTTTCTCTCCTCCAGCTGAGCTGTCTTCTAGATCTGCTATGCTGTGGTAACTCTGTCTTTTATTAATAACTTAATTTACTATACTACTCAATGACTTTCTCATTTGTTATGTTTGGAATAACTGTTGCTTTATTTATCAGAAATTAGCTTAAGTCTAATAATACAGTTAGTGTGAAAAAAATAATCTGACTATTTGATCGGACAGTTTCCTTTAGCCATCAAAGTATTTCAGGACACAACTAGCAACTATAAAGAGCTCGAATACAAAGCATCTCAATGTTCTAATCTTCTGTACTACACCTCATCACCTCTGTTTGCGTTAGAGTGCAAGCTCGGAGTCTGCTCAGAGGAATCTAGCTACACTCTGCTATACAGTAGTTATTACATTAAGCATCAAAGAATGTTCTTAAATACGCACTGCTATACAATCGTTATGCTTGATTCAGAGTACTCGTAGCTTCGTACTGTCATACATTGATTATGCGTATCCAGTACTGCACGATCTTAATGAGCTATTGCTAAATATGAACCTATATCTTACGGCATTCCGCCGTATTCAATACCTAGTATCTGTTATTACATATATTAGCATGAGGCATTGGTTAAAGCGGCTAATAGCTCTCCCGGCACTCGGAGGCCTTTGTCAACGTCCTGATCACAATGGAGTGCCAATCCATCATGCTCTGACTCATGAACAGATCTGGCCACGCATGAGCTCAGAGGAAGTTAACACAGGGTTCCGACTAATAAATACTATTGCGAATACTCAAAGATCTAATATTGATATTTAGCAGTGTATAAGAGCTACAGTGGTTGAAATAGGCTAGTACAGGGGGTTTGGATTGGGTTTAGATTGGGGTCGTAATATATGAAATATATTACACAATAATGTTCAACACTGAAATTTACATAAGCGCCTATTGCGAATTTTCAACTGATGTTATCTCAAAATTTAAAAATAAATTAAGTTTTCAAAAGATTCAATTTACAAAAGAGATTATAAAATATTATTAAGTAAACCATAAAGTAATGTTTTTGTCAGGTACACTTATAGGATCTCCACGGCTCGCCTCTTACCCGCCCTCTAAACAAGATCGAAGGCTCCGCTTACAAAATATTTCATAAATCATTACCATTGATGAGTAATATTAAACTTGTTTTAGATATATTCTACATTATAACTGCATTTGATTGGTTAGAGGATTTTTTGATTTATGAAAGGAAAAGCATTATGTCCATGTGAATACTCGAGCGCATAAATTGCACTGTTGATTCCAAATCAATAGAATTTCAATGCTTTGCAGTGCAGATATACACTCGTTTTGACCACTGTTTCACTCGTATTTAATGTGTTTTGTACACAAATATTTGTTACATAAATAAAACACTTTTTAACAATATTTCACTGGTTTTAATTAATTTTTTATTAAAAACCCATAATTGAAGTAATGTCGAGCGTTAAAAACCTGTTTATCACAAATTGTGGAAAAGTGACTTTTGAAAAACCACTCCCTAGAAAAAAATTGACAAAATCCGCAAATTTATCATCTTCTAGAACCTTCACTGGGCTCTCGTCCAAAAAACTACCTCCCATCCAACGTTTATATTGTCGACATCCCTGGTAAAATTCTTTACCTAATATAACACAGACAAATGTAATCATGTAAATGTAAATTTTATTAAAAATGTTTAACTACTTATTTAAGGGCTTTTAGCTCATATTGTAACATGCACTTTTTATACCCTAAGTTTTATCATCCTAGTTTCCCTCAAAGTACGAATGTTAACACTTGAAATTTTGAAAAATTCAATTTTTTATATGTTATGTAAAATACTCCAGTGACGAGTGAGCGTAGTATAATTCTTAAAATCCTATTTTTTCATTAAAACTTTCAGGGAAAAATTATTTTCTCAAATAAACAAATTTCACCTAAATTTGCTTACTGTATGATAGATGACATTATATATAGTCTAATAAGATATGGATTAAATTTTATTTGAAATACATTAAAGACAATTATGTTGACAAGATTTTTAAAATCCTATTGTAACGTTTGATTATACATAGAGCAAATATTTTAATTGAATTATACCAATAAATGACATTTTGTAATTCCAATTATGATTATGCAATGATTTTGCTGATCAAATAATAAATAACTAGATTTTTTATCATGACAATTAATCAGGATAATAGAATTTAATCTAGAATGTTATTCCACGACATCTCTATAATCTTCAAGAATAAAAGGCAGAGCAATGAAATTATCTGGATAAGAAAAGAAATAAGTTTTGTTTTAAAAGAAGTTGACGAGTATTGTACGGAAGATCAGCTTTAATTGAATACTTACTTAATAAATAAAAATGATATGATTTGATGGGGTTTTGAAAAATTTTATTTAAATTTATAGATACTTTCACTATTGACTTGTGAGTAATAGTGGATGAAATACAATACTTATGATATAAAGTTTTTAAATAATATAATATATAAAAGATGTTGAACATTGCTCAATCTTAAGTTATTTACTAAAGAGTAAATGTTATTATTATGCAAACGATATGGGTTAATTTAAAAATCTTTTCAATTAAAATGTTTTAATACTTCAATATTAATAAAGACACATAATATGATAATTTCTATAACAAATTAAGTATTGTTCTTCAAATTAACATTTAAATGTTTTATTTGTTATTTATGGATTACTGCAAAGTATTAATCAGATATTTGACCCGTGATCAAAATACTTTATTTTAAAAAAATTTAATCCTAGCAATTAAAATATTAGGTTAATTAATATATTTTAAAACCCCACCATTTGCTATCAAATAATTGAATATTTATTAAATTTAAAGAGTATCTTTCAAACCCCCTACAACTTTCGGTATATTTTTAATAATTGCTTACTTCATAGCATCGAAAATAGTTGATAGTAAATAACTTCCAACACGAAAATCCAACTTTTCTATCAGCAATTCGTTCAATTATTGCTAACAACTGGAAAGGACAATTAAGACAATATTTAAAATTTTTTTGAAACAAAGTTTGAAAACAAAATAAAATTATCGATTTAAAAACTAGATCAAATAGATTGATAGATAAATTTCTTCACTAGCTATTAAAATTACCAAAATGTTAGTTCTATTGATATCTAAATATCTATGCAGTAGTATAAGGTTATTTTATCCATGGATAGCCAAATTAGATGCCAAACTACCAAAGTTATTTTTAAATATTCTTACGAAATGAAGTGATAAATTTTTAAATGTTAAAATAACATGAAATGTTTTACTGTTTTGACATTGAAATCCTTCACAGTCAATTTCTAACCACATATTTAATCTAATTGGATATTTTTATTTTTCGAAATAACTGAATTTTTTCCAAAATGTTAGTAAATTTACAACTTTGACACCTTCTAGCGGGTTATCTACATGTGTTACGGATTTGTGCCAAGCAAATAAAATGTTAGCATTGATGTCAACTAAGTGAAATTATAAAAATTTCCGAAACCAACGTGGGCACGGAAGCCATAGGGTCTGAACGAAATACTATATTTTTTAAATTGATTTTATTCTAAAATAGTTTTAAATTTAATATTGATAATTTAACTGAATAGACTTTTCTAGTAATCTAACATTTGTTACAATTTTGCTGTTTTTTAGTCATGCACATTTTTTTCTTTTTTTAGTAACGATTTAAATGATTTATCCTGATATTAAAAATAATGACATACCTTAATTTTTATTTTAATTAATAAAATCATTTTCCAAAATTTCACCCTTTTATTTAATTTGATGCTATGTTGAGAATAGGAGGCAATCAATGAATTGAGAATTTTATAAGTATTAATCGTTTCAGAATTGACTGACGAAGCAGTGAATAAAATCTTTAACATAAAGCCTATGAGAACAAGAAATCCATAGAAATATATTAATTTATATGTGAATAGCATTGGTTTGAATAGTGTTATGAATAACATAAACACATTCAATGAACCCAAACAAAGCCATAGGAATAGAATATATTTTGACCAAAAACTACTGTTGTATTCATTGATCTCCTTATATAACGAATCGATTGAATGAATTATTCCTCTTATGTTTTGAAATAAATAAATATTTTTATTTAAATCAATTATACTTCTGCTCAAAGAATCGATTCTAATCTTAATATAATAGCACAACAAATAGAAATATAAGCCCTGATAGAGAATAATATTATAGCCATAGTATACGAATAGAGTGAAGAATACAGTGTTAGGAATGCCTAACAATAGGATTTCAATTAGAGAACAATTAATTATATAAGGAGTGAATGACAGTATAGCACTTGTAATAGGAATAATTTTGTGATTATTAAATATAACAATGCTTAATAATATTCTGGTTCGTTTTGTTAATTTCAGAATATCTTCTTTTGTTAGACCAAACTCTCCAATCGCTACCAAACCCGACATCATTTCAAACACTTTAAGAAATGTTGGTTTTATATCATTTCTATTGTTATAATAATAGACAATAATTGCAGTCAAACTTAAAGAAAACCAATGGATTTCTATTACATTGTAATGAATTCTCATTCCGACTACTCTCGCAAAATCACCCGAATATTTAAAGAATTCGAAATCATTTAATGAAATGACATATAATAACCGAATAAACAACAATAGGTTTGTTAATAAAATTTCGTCTAATATTATGATTTGTTTCAAGAATTAATCCAATTCTATACAAATGATTGTCCGCCAATTCAATGATCATATCCTTTGGCAATACTTTGTCCGATTCTAAAAACATGACTGTATCTGAATTTGTTTTATTTGCAAGACTAACACTCGAAGATATGTACAGGCTCTATTAAAACAGATTTAATATAACTTTAAGAGAATATGTCACTGAATAATATAATCTTGGTCGAAGCTATTAAACTTTATATAAATTATCTATTTTGGTAAAAAAAAATATTTTTCACACAACAATTGCCTAAAAATAATTAATGAAATTATGAAATGAAATTTGAAAATTAATATATTTTTTGCACGATAATGACAATATTCCATCTCTTAGTTTTTAAATTGGAGTTGGTAACATTGAAAAATATTAAATTAATTAAGTAATATTATTATATCATAGCATTAGCTAAGTTTTGTATAATTATACTTATACTCATTTAAAAATTAAATAAACTTGTTTTATATAATTAAAATTTATATTAGGGGTGGACAATAGGGGTATATCTAAAATAGCCTGTCTTCGAACAATGACAAGAATAACCCTCCTCCTGTTATGGTAAAGTCGTGAAGTCACAGTTTTCTTTAGCTTAAAAACATCATCACATAATATATAGCCAACAAAATAATTTTGCGATAAGTTTGGGTTACATTTGGCCAAATTTGCCAGTAAATGAAATTTTCAAAATTTAATATCTCGAAAACCATAAGAGATAAAAATACAGTTTCAAGTTAAATATTGTGTCGTTTTATAACCTCTATAAAATAAGATTGATCAAAAGTCCCCTTAACCATAATTCCCCTTTAATTGTTTATTTCAATTAGTTCATTAAATAGAGAATAATTTTTTAAAATTATACAATAAAGTGAAATTCATCCCAATTGGCTGAATTTTGTGTCGATTCTGGCCAGACCATTCGATGGCCAGAGGTCAAGACTTGTTTTATTTATCTAGACACAGTAGCGCATCGTGTCTAGTGGTTATCGGGTGTTTCCGAAACTGATCCATGATCAGAGGTCAAAGTGGACAACTTCGAAAATTTTTTTAATATTCTAATTTAAAGTTTAATTGATGCCGACATTGATACAGGTGTTGGATTTTCTGTTAGTAGTTTTCAAAATGAAATCACCAAGGAAGAATATAATTTCGAGGATCCAATTATGATGGTCAATCATAGATAATTGTAATTAGAACAGATCTGCTTTTGATCGCTTTGAATAGGAGTTCGGGAAGGAGTCAAAAAAATAAAATAAAATAAAGAATTAAAAACACTAAAATCTGCCTACTGAATGTCTGCCGACTGAATGCTGCACTCTGAATTCTGCTACTGTATTCTGCTTTACCTAACCATTCATTATCGAGAAATAAAAAATAAAGAATTAAAAACACTAAAATCTGCACACTGAATTTCTGCCTAGAAAAATATGTTCATAAACTGCTACTTCTGAAGTCTGCCAAATAAAGTTTGCTTTACCGAACCCTGAATTTCTGCCTATAGATTGATTTATTAACAAATTCCCTGTAATGCTACTTATCATAGACTTATTTTTCCCTGATTCGTGAATCTGCCAAAAAATCGTGATT
>JAQFXN010003997.1:0-10268 GCA_034693365.1 Liacarus xylariae
AAAGAATTAACTGATTCCAGCTTAATTACATTAACCAGGTTTGTAATGCACAAGATTATTTTGTCAAAATCGACACACGTTTTTTTAAAATTATGTGTTTAAAGAATTACAAAAAATCTACAGTTTGAAATTTATAGATTCTTAGCTAATTATTTGTTCAGGAATATATAAATTTTTTCGGAAGCTTTTTAATTACTTTTATTGATAAAATTCAACATTAAAAGTGTTGTAGAATTTTCCTCAACTTATTGGGAAAATTGCCAACTGTTGTCGACAAATATTTTGTGACGAATGCATTAGTTAATGGCGTAAAAACAACAATCCTGTCCCTATGATAGGACAGAATTAACTGATTCCAGTCTAATTATATTAACCAGGTTTGTAATGCAAAAGATTATTTTGTCAAAAACGACACTGGTATAATTTATTTATAAATATTCTAGGTTGAAAAATTCTATCATTGATCAACAATTAGACGCTGATAACAGGTATTTATATTTAATTTATTCTAATAATGAAAGCAAATTTCAATTTGAAAATAGATTTTAATCATGTTAATTTTTTAGAAATATTAAAATTATTATAAAACTCTTTAACAAATATAATAGATATATAACAAAGTGCTATCCTGGAATTATAAAGTGATACACATATTTGCATCCATGTGCATTATATACACATTTCATTAATCAAATTAATAATTTCAAAAATTGAAATTAATATACTCTGGCCAGATTGAAACTAATAGCATGTTTGATATTTATAATTTAAATACTGTGATATGGATATAATTTATATAATGCAAATAGATGAATTAATTTATATTTCCACTACTGTAGTTGTTGTTAATTGAATACAACTTAAGCGAGAAGTGAATATTTTTAGAAATTTAATAAAGAGAATACAGTTTCAGAGCTTTATCGATGGGAAAGCATTTTTAGTAATATCTTTCATGATTTGATTTTTGTGTTTCGTAACATAAATCCGGACTTAATATTTTGTTTTAACGAAAAAATTTACACTTAATTGGAATTAATATATTTGACATAGTTTACGAATAGCAAGTTGTTTTCTATGCTTTGACGATATACAGTAATTTACAGTTTAGTACATTTAATGTTTTTAAATACGAGTATATTGTAATGAAAGGCATTACTAAAATTGCCATTTCCATCGATAAAACAGTTATAAAAAGACTCAAATAAGGGTTGCCCTGATGTATAACCAATATAACACTTCCCCTCCTAGATTTCCCCTAATTTTTTCGACCTGATGCCAATATATTGTATTTTTATCTTACTGCCCCTTTATTAACTTTCATATTTGAACATTTTGCATCCTCTTTGACATTTTGAGAAATATTTTCAAGAATACACCCTGAATCAGCTGAGCTTGACCACCTGGTCTTAAATACTAATTAGAAACTAATATTCACTGGTTTAGCTCCGGGAGGGCTGTCGAGTAAATTCACAGGAATCAAAGAAGCTCTGTTCGAACCCTACTTGGAGTGGCAATTCTTTCTATCTGAGTTTAGTTTGCTGTGCTTGGGGAGGGGCAATATAACTTTGGACCTAACGTAATATCGGTCAATTGATAGTATAGGATCAGAAATCGCAATGATTCTCGTGTCTGAAGAGGTGTTCTCTATTATATCTGTGACACTATGCTCGCTGTCATAACTCTGAGTGATGCAGTGATCCATAACTTTTAATAAATCCCCGGGTGTTCAGGGAGAAAGTCTCACTGAATAGGGAATTGGATAATAAAAGTATTCACTCCTCTGTTGATCTCTGTTCAGTCTATTGCATACCTTTTGAGAAAAGCCAGAAAATAGTGAATGTTTATCTTATGTTATGTTATCTTATGTTAATCTTTTCCAACAGTTATATTTGACACTGGGTTATTGTGACCATGCTAAATACTGTTCATAAAAAATAAATATAAACAGGTTTGTGCTTAATTTATGGGCAAAATTGTAAATACGCTGTGAACACAATGAATGTCCGGAAGTATTGAATTTAGAAGACTTGACACAACACACAGTCAAATGTTCTTATGGCACAAAACTATGCAACGATTGCTTCTGTATTTGCAAATCACCGCACGATTGTGTCAAAGAGTTATTGGCTCTCAAAAGACAGGAATCAGAAAAAAATGAATTTTTAATACAAGAAATTGCATATTTAGAAGACAATAAAGTATTCCTGACCAGGGTTATTAATAAACTAGCAGATGAAAGGGTTGAATGGTTTCATAAAGAAGAGAGTCTCAACACTAATCAAAACAGAATCACTGAAAAGTGTAATGAATTGAAGAAAGAGAACGAAAGGCTTTTAAAATTAATCGAAAAATTATCAGCAAGTACTGGACAGGGTAGTGACGATAGGAAACATTCGACTAGGAATAACATTAAAAATAAGGTGATGGCTTTCTTGTTTTATGTCATATTCTGATTGACTCTCTAATATTCTATTTTCTACAAGATCATATTAGATTAACATTAATGCTAAGTAACTATTTCTAAGCGATTGATTGAAAACTGAGAATTTGTTTGAAATATAAGCTCAAATACTTTCGCATACCTCGCGGAACCTATGGTTCTAGGTGTATATGGTTAAATTGCTCGAGAGTTATTCCGTTCTGGACTATTCCCCTCTTCCTGGACATCCCTGTTTCACAACAATTATCACTGTTTTAATAAACATTTGTTTTAATATTTTATATAAACTTCAAGGATTATTTAGGCTTTTTTAGTAAAGAATAAAATATACCAGTGTAATATTATATAAATAATTTATTCAAAGTTTCTTTGTTTTCTATCTTTTATTATAAATGTTTTCAATTAATGGTAACCCAAAGATAACATATAAGTAGCAGGAAAACAAAATAGGAACTCATCTTGCAAGTGTAGAAAGTGCAGTAGTTTATCTTAAACTTGGAGTTTAATTGCATTATAATATTCACATAACCTTCATTAATAATTTAAACACTTTTGTTACGATAGAATATATGTTAAATCGCAATATCTGGGCTACATTTAAATGAAAATGATATTAATTACATATTTTAATATACATTAATTAAATAAATTGAATAAATTATTTTTATATCATGATTTGGATGTATTTCTCAGATTGTTCAGAAGTGGTGAAATCGAACGACACATCAATGTAGCAAGCAGAGTTATGTGATGAGATATTTTAATGTCTTTAGAGGTAATAACTTTTGACATATTAGACACAAAAAATACAATCGTTGATATCGCTGACGGTATTCTTGTTGGATTGAATGAAAAACCTAATTGGGGCAGTTGGAACTGTTTTGTCTACTTTGTGGGTGGATCATTTTGTACTTCAAACACAAATTATATACATTTTGAGATAGGTGATCTTCAATTTGAAGTATTCAGCGGCAATAAAGAGATATATAATAAGTACAAGACGACAATGGTGGAATGTTTCCGACGAAGGACTAAAAAGGCTTAGCAGGAGGGTAAACGAGGGATTTGGCAAATTTTGATAATAATAGATAAGTTAAATTTGCTATTCTAAAAATGTTTACGTTATAAATTACACTTAATGTAGAATAAAATTATCTAGTTTATAAAGTTAGCATTAAAATCTAAATGGAAATTTGTTATAAAATTTGATATTCGTTTATAAACAAGCTATTTTAATAGATAGAATTTGTTTAAAAGAACATTTTTTCCGTAATTTCCATAAAAACTTTAAATTATTATAGTTTATAACGTGAATTCAAATTAAAATCTTTCGTTTAGAAATCTTGAAATGAGTTATTTCGTATTGAACTTCACATTTAGTGTTTAATCTTTTAACTTGTATTTTAGAAGTAATAAAATATCTTACATAACTAAGTGATAATCTCATCCACTTAATGTAGGCTTCACTGTAATAAACACATAGTGTGAGCGAATATCTCTACCACTTTTAGCTTGTACAGTATTTATCAAACTTCATATGAACAAATACTTTTGCATACAGCTCAGAAGTAATCTGTAGGGTATATAGTTTAGTGCGGTAGGGATGAGTCGATTTCGAATATATTTGAATTAACTAAAGTTATTTTAAATTGTGTATAATATTTCTGTTGGAAATGTTAATAGATATTAGAGATAGATTACTCTTTGATATTTACTAATTAAACATTATCTCTGCATCTGATCTGCTATTATAGTCCTTTAGATAAATAAATCAATAGATATCAAAAGAGCGATAAGTTTAAGAAAAATTTTGATACTAGGAACTCATAGCCTTTGACTATACTGTGACATATTATGATGGCTATGAGTTCAAAGTATCAAAAATTGTTTCTTAAGTACAGTATATCGCTTTATAACAGTCTATGGAAAGCTTTACTTTACTCTATTGTGAAATACTTTTGAAATTAACATTTCAAACAGAAATACTGTCCACACTTTTAAAAAAACTTTAGTTAATTCAAATATATTTGAAATTGACTTATTTCAACTGCTCTAAACTATATTCCCAACAGATTACTTCAGAGCTGTCAATTATATACATGCACATTATTGTTACTAATATGCTATTAATTTGAATCCTGTAATATCATTTCATACAATACATTAATACATTAAATTTATTAGTTCCCCTTTATCTCTATTTTTCCAAACCATTATAGTCAGGAGTTTTCTCTACAAAGTCTTACAACGATTAACAGTTAAGAGTTCAGTGAAATTTCAAACAGAGATTCCTCTATCGAATGTTTATATCTCTGTTGAATTAGTATTGAGTTATACATTGATCGCCCATATGTAGCGCAGTTCTTGTCTGACCAATTCGACACCTGTTACGCTTTGCCCGAGATTTAACCAAATTCTTTATTGTCCACACCTTTTCGAATGTCATTACATCACTAGTAGCGGAATTTACCTCAGAGGTGCCGATATCCTCCTTTCGGCACCCCACATTGTTCCGTTCTCCCTCTGTGATATAATATTCCCTCAAGTTTTGATTCCTCAGGAGTGTTAACCCCCGAGGATTTTGTAAAATTAAAAAAAATCAAATTAAAAATACAATTACTTATTATTTTGTTGAGTTGTGTTATGAAAATAAGTGCTATGAATGAGACAACATGTAAAACAGCTGATCCATTGTTTCACTTTAGCTATTTATAAAATATATTACAGTTTAACATCAATTTCGTAAAATTGGATTGTCTCGAAAACTATTAATTCGATGTTGGAATAAATTTCATATTCGATTTAAGCGTTGAAAGCTCTATCGAATCAATATATGAGTTAAAATATTTAGCTATCTTCATTCGGTCAAATTCGATATACATTACCGTATGGTCGAATTTTGCAAAAACTAACAATTCGATGTTGGAATAAATTTCATATTCGAATTTAGCGTTGAATCAATATATGATTTATGTTATTTAGCTATCTTTATTCGGTCAAATTCGATATAAATTACTGTTTGGTCGAATTTTGGAAAAACTATAGATTCGATTTTGTAATAATTTGAATACTCGTTTTAAGCTTACCAAGCTCTATCGAATTGATATATGAGTTAAAATATTTAGCTATCTTCATTCAGTCTTCATTCAATATAATTTACCGTTTGGTCTAATTTTGGAAAAACTAGAGATTCGATTTTGGAATAATTTGAATATTCGATTTAAGCGTTGAAACTCTGTCGAATTGATATATCAATTGTAAGGATCGGCCATTTTGAAAATTATATGAAAAAATGTAGATAGCGCTGTTAAAAAAATAGTTTAAAAAATTTCTCTTATCATGTTGAACAAGAAAATATATGCATATGCAGTGTTTTCTGAATTTTATTTTTTCCAAAGCTTATACTAACAGCCGTATTCACAAACAAGACTCAGACATCGACTCAAATTAATTCCTTTTGAGTATGAGTTGGAACTCAAACTCAAAACTCTGTTCAGAGTCAAGCATTAAATTTGCCCTGTTGCCCTGCCCTGTTCGGATCATCTGAGACTGCGCTCGGACTTGCTTGACCAGTAATTAGCATCCAGTTGAGCCAACTTACAGGATCTGACTCATATGTTTAGGACTCAGAATGATTGAGTCCAAGCAGTTCAAGCAACCTTTATGAATATGGTTTGAGACCTAAGTCGGGGTTTGAGTCGGAGTTATAACTCAAGTCGGTTCCGTGAATACAAGCTAAGTGTACGAAATATTCTAAAGCTAAGATATAAAACAACAGATATCAGAAATTTCTAAAGTGGGTTTTGTAGCAATACTATCCGCTAAAATTGGCTATAATTTTATCCCCCTAACATATCTCGTCTTTATTCCAGCATCTTTTAAACAAGTCGTGTAATCGTATTTATAATTATATTTTTAAAAGCTAATGGTCAATATGAGGTCGAGGGAGTGAAGCTGTGGAATCAGATTCCCCTTGAAATCAGATCTGAGACCACTCTTAAGAATTTTAAATTATTTAAATTTGAAAATTTAGCTTAAATTTTAATATTTCTACTTATATTTTAAATTTAGATAATTGTATTTTTAATTTTTTATAATAGCTTTCTATGGAAACCAGCTATTGTTGATAGAGACGCAGATAAAGATTGCTTTGATTTGATTTGATATTGCTACAAAATCCACTTTAGAGATTTCTACTATCTTGTTGTTTTCAGCTTTAGAATATCTCGTACACTTAGTATATTGTTATGCCTTATATACTCTTTCCTTCAAAACCGGAACTTTCAATTCATTTCACTATTGGATTCATATATTCAATCCTAAACTCTATCCTAAGTATAAAATCTATTATAGGGAAGTCACTAAAGAAGAAGGAAGAAGGCTTCGGCCCTGACATTAATATTAACTTAACGTTTAAAACTTTGATTGAAAAACAAAAAACTAATTTATATTAAATATAATAAATCTATATTTTCTATTCATAGCATGATTTGGATGTCTTTCTCCGACGTTTCAGAAGTGGAGAAATAAGTCGAGACATTGTTGTCATCCATAAGGATATGGGATATAATTTGGTATCATTTGTGCGACAGATAACAATAGAAATATAGACAGGGCATATCTCATATTTTTCCTCTTGTACATTTGAAGACATAGCTAAGGAATTTCAAAGTCGAATGAATGAGAGATACTCGTGGGGTGACTGGCACTGGCACTGGCACTGGCACTGCTTCGCCTTTATGATAGGCAATACCGCTATTTTGAATCCTAAAAAGTATATACATTTTCGAGTGGAAAATCTTGAAATCATTTTATTCAATACCTCACAGTCGAGGAGATAAATAATTGGAATATTTATTGAAACAAACTTTTGATTTTACTTATTATAAAATAGGCCGTATTCCGCAGTGGCCTGGGATGCGTCCATAAACTGGTAGATTGCTGGCAGTTGCCAGTGCTAGTGCTGGTATATCATTGCCAATTTATACGAATGTGATAACTATTTGTTTATTTATTAATTTAAAAATTGGCCAAAAAAACTTAGTCACGGAGGGTGAATGATAGAGGTTCACCAAGGTAGGCCGATTCAGGGGGTGTATAGATGGGTGTAATTTGATAAGTTCTTCTCAATATGGCAAGGGTAGTATATCAAATTCAAAAATATGAAAAATGCTCAGGAACAAGGTATAAATAAAAAAAAATCTGAAAATTAAAAAAGTCAGAATTATTTTGCAAAATATTAAACTTAATTTGTGTAATTAAACTACATCTTCTTTGCGACCCCTGGAATAGGATATTGATAAGAGCGTTAAAGTCACAAGGGGTATTTTGCAATCGTCAAATTCTTGCAGTATTAAATTTATATTTTTAAAAATTTAGAAAGAATTTCACAGAATAAATTAAAAATTAAAAACTCAGCTATCGAAACTTGTAAATTTTCATTTATAAATGAAAATAAATCAATTTCTTCATGGTATTTAGTGATGTCTAATATCTGTCGCAAATATATGCGCAAATCCTATAATAAATTATTTTGAGAGTACATTCCACTGGCAATACTGGATTTGCAGACAGAATTAGTTACCACCGCTGGCAGAATGTTCTGCTGGATACTTTTTCTGGCAATTCTGCTTGTATTTACATTTGCTAGTCTATGGTCGCACTCCAGGTGAAAAGGAAAGACGTAATAGACTACTTTGAAATTAATTATCAAAACTTTTGTGCATTTATTTAAAATATTGAAATAAAATATCATTCAATAAATAAGGAATAAACGCATACCAAATATTCTGAAGCTTATGTGGAAAACAACAAGATAGCAGAAATTTCTAAAGTGGATTTTGTAGCCCTATTAACCATTAGCTTTGGTTAGAACTTCAAAAACACCTTGAAAATTCATTTCAGTGTGAAAAATGTTCAATTTATGGCTTTTTTTTATTGCATAGCGAGACCATTGAAGAAATTTTATTCAAAATATGTCGCGTCACACTAGCGTGTAATGATCAGGTTGTGCTATAGATTTTCACCACTACCAGTGCACATCATTCAATTATAAATAAGTTAAAAGTAGCATCATGGTTGATGATTTAAGCAAAAAAATCTCAAATGTGATTTTATCCCAAAAACAATACAAAAGTTAATTTTGTAAATTATTATCACAATTCATTAATATAGTTTCCCCTTAATATTTCTGTATGAGGATTATTTGTTTTTCTTATTATTTACAAAATGATCCTAATGTAAATAATTCGGCTTGAAACTCAATTTTTTGTCAACTTTAAAAATACGCTTACTACTTGTTAAAGATTTGCTAGAATAAAGACATATGTTAAGGAGATAAAAATCATAATCAATTCTATTGGAAAGTAGTTCTACAAAATCCCCTTTAGAAATTTCTAGTATCTTGTTGTTTTATGTCTTAGTTTTAGAATATTTCGTACACCTAATATTGTTTTTCAATTGAATTAAATTTATGTATCCAACGTACTCACCAGGCGTGTTGAATGAAAGTTTTTTCGTTATATATTGCTAACCATAGATATGTCAGAGGGCTAAATATTATAGCAAGAGCTAACGGTCAATAGGGCTACAATATCAACGTTAGAAATTTCACCTATCTTGTTTTTTGCTGCCTTAGCTTTAAAATATTTCGTACACTTACAAGGAAACTAATCGGGAGCGCCGCCTTCGATTGGGTTCAAATTTTATTTCTGAATACCTTGTTGTATATGTATGTAAAAATTATAAAAATTTTCTTCTCAAATTGATTAGCAAAAAAATTTAGCCCCGTTACGACTTTACAGTTTAGTGTATATTTTAATCTCAAAGATATTCAATTTGGTAGATTTAAGGTATAATTCTATTTGTATAATCTTGGTGATCCAAAATACCCTCCCTATACCCCCTGACTTTGAGTTTATTGGCCATCCCTAATTCAGACGAAAACTCTGATGGAGAAGTCACGTCTGCAGCCGAAACGTCCCATAAATTCCAAATCCAATGAAATTTTTAAAAGTATTTATTTTTTTAAAAAAACATAATAACTAATAACTATTATCCTGCTACAATTCATAAAATTATACTTTAAATCTACTAAATTGAATAGCTTTGCCGACTAGAACATACACTAAACTGTATAAAAATATGCATTTTCAAAAAGTCATATTTGGGGCTAAATTTTTTGCTAATCAAATTGAGCAGAAAATCTTTATAATTTTTACATACATATACAATAAGGCATTCAGAAATAAAATTTGAACTAAATTGAAGGCGGCGCTCCCGATTAGTTTCATTGTGAGAGTAAGTTAACGGTTATTATTATTATATTATTATATAAAGTATATGCTCTGGTCGTCTTTAGTAAGAGACAGACCTTTACTGCAAATCCTAAAATTTAGTACAGGGATCACTGTATAGAAATCATTACTAATGTATTTATAGATTCATTATCATTATCAGCCAAAAGCAAGTTACACTCCATGTACTAGATTTTTCTTTAAAAGAGGGATGGGCAAATGGGGGAAACTTTAACATTACGTATATGTGAGATGTACTGGCGATTGGGCACAAATACAGACGAAAACACATTTTGACTATTTGACCCCCTAACTATTTGACATTTGTCCATCCCTGCTTTAAATCAATCAAATGTAGTTACAATGACAATGTAGTGTATAAATTATAACTTATTATGCAGTAAAGTGTCTAAAATAAAAGGGAGGTTCAAATCCTGGTTTTATGATCAAGTTTGAATTGAATTGAATTGAATTTTATTTATGACACCGCAAGACGTAAGCTGATGCTTATTTTCAGTACAAGCAGTGTTTGT
>JAQFXN010003998.1:0-10267 GCA_034693365.1 Liacarus xylariae
AAAGTTTCAGAATATTTCACTCTTTGCAACCATAGTCATAACGAATAGCTGTATCTGTATATGATTGGCCGATTGCAGGTACATGTAGTGACTCCAGTCTGGGTTTAGCCTTAACTTATTTTGGAAATCACCGAGAATAAGAAAATAAAAAATAAAGATAAACACATATTATGAAGTAGTTCTATTAAATGTAAAAGGAATTAATTAAATAATTTCCAGAATTAATTTAGACTTATAAAAAAATAATAATAAATCGATCGAATATTGGGTTGGCTTTTATAAACTTATGTTGTGTTTTATCCATTTGTCCGGAAAATAATCCGAATAACTTATGTCATTGAGTAAAATATAGAATACTTGAACTTAAATTATTAAATGGATAAAAAATAAAATTGTTTATTTTATGGTAAAGCAGCAGACATGAGAAACGGCCGATGGATTTTAGGACATGTTCAAACTTGAGTCATACTTCAATCTTATATTATAATAGATCAATATAACCTTTATCGAAAGCATTCTCAAATTTCTAAAATCTTCAATAAAAAAATTCTTAGTAAATACGGAGAATGTTTTTGTGATTTCTTGTTCAACAATCTAAAATACACTATTCAGAACTCGTCTCATATTTTTTTCAAATAGAATATGTATTAGTTTTTTTGTCTCAAGTTTGACCGAATATCAAAATCCACCGGCCCTTTCTATCAGTGAGCAGTCATCTAATATTGCTAAGAATTTAAGTACTGGAGAACTACTGTTTAATAATGATTACAATTGTTGTATATTAGATAGTATTGATTAGGGTTTTAGGAAAGCACAGAAATAAGTTCAATGTGAAACTCACAAAGAATAATATAATCTAGATTTTGTCTGTTTGTAATTTACTGATACTAGTCCACTTTTCACAGATCTAATGACTTTTTATACAATTCTATTATTAGAATTTCAAAATTTTTTGGTTTCTATAATTGTAGATTAAATTTGTTTTTATATTTTTTATTACATAATTAGAATTTTTTTTTGAAATTAATGTCCAAAAATAGATATTTCGGTATAATTTTGTTTAATATATATAATTTAGTTTTCATAATTCAAAAGATATTTTTAGAGCTTTTATATTAATTTCTAAATATTTTCGTAAAATTGAAACAGAATTTAACTTTTAGGCACTTTATTGGCGTCAATCGCTATTTTATTCGGATGTAATACAGAATATGGCGAAAACCATTGGTTTAAAGCATTCTTTATATGTTTTTGTTCAGCAATTCTACAGATAATAACAGCTATTTTTGTATTCGGTTGGGTTTGGAGTATAATGTGGGGAATTGTCTTCATTAAGAGTAAGTTTCTATCAATTAATTCCTCATTAAATTCTAGTCTCGATTGGACACGAAATTATATATTGAATAGAAATATTGATTAATGATATCCTAAAATATAAACCGATAATTTTGCCGATAAATTATTTCTTTACAACTAATACTTTCTATGCATTCACATAATCAGAGATAGTCTCAGGAAATGTTTTTTCACGCATTACTTTAGACTCTACACTCAAGTCCCGGTGCACTTAATCAATGAATTCATTTGATTTATTGTTTTAACTTTATTTGCAGATTCGTTAAGATACGGAGATAAGAGAGATATCTATACAATGAGTTTGTGTTGAAGATATAATTAAAATTAATTGATTTTGTATTTATAAATGAATTCACATAAGGTATGTGCATAACTAAAGCTGAGAAAATAAATTGCTTAAAAAGTGAGCGTTCGTCAAATTAGATAATTGTTTAGTTTGTATTACAGGTCTTTATTTTATAATAAGGCGATGAATGAGTTATTGTTTTACTTAAATACGACAATTTTATTAAGAAATTCAATAGGAAATAGTGAAAATTAAATATAAGTCTGAAACAGAGATGTGATTTAGAGGGTTTAATCTGATAAGAGTTTGAAACTTAATTACATTTACTAATACGAATTCTATTGAACTCCATTGAAATCTATAGAGTTTGTAATAGTTGATATGATTAAGTTTCAAAATCTTATCAGATTAAACCCTCTAGATCACATCACTGGTCTGAAATAAGAATTAATTATTGACATTGCTTTATATTTTATGCAATAAAAATACAAACTGTTGATTTCTCAGGGATGTGGAAGGGAATCCAATCCGAAATACCTTCCTCCGAGCAAAATTTATGGTTAACATTGCGTCAATGGACAGGTACCCCTAAACTTTGAGAAAAAAGTGGGAGAAATGCCAAAATACCCATTCTGGCATTTTGGACCTTCCACATCCCTGTAATTATAAAATTAGTTTTTTATTAATACCTTTTAACCAGTTAATAAGTTATTTCTCTAAATTTTAACAAACGCTCATTTTTTCATTGTAAGCACTTTTTATTCTCAACTTTACACATAACCAATCATTCACTCACTAAACACATGTAAATTTATAATATGTTAATAGAATTTCGGTATTAATTAAAAGAAAAAAATAAATCATAATTTTCTTTATTCCAAAATATTTTTATTACATTTACCGGTAATTAATTCATAAAAGCATTCATTTTAATCAAAATCTAGTCATTTAAAGGGATAGTATTTATGATTGACCACAATGGGTCCGTTCCATCTCAGGTGTATTATCCTTCCCTCATCTCCTCCTCTATCGAAGCTCTCAATTGCTTTCAACTCTTCGGGAGACAACTGGAAGTCGAAGACATCGATATTTGATTTAATTCTATCTTTAGTCACACTTTTAGGAATGACTACAACTCCGCGCTCGACCTGAAACCGGATCAACACCTGTGCACTACTTTTGTTGTGCTTTTTAGCGATTTCTTTGATTATTGGTTCGTCTAATAGAGACGGATCTTCCGGTTTAGCCCACGGCCTGTCAGGTGAACCCAAAGGACTGTATGCTTTCAATTATAATAAGATTTTTGTGAGTTTTAAGAAAAGGCAATATTTTGAAGGAAATTATGAATACCTGTGACCACAATATCGTGTTTACGACTGAATTCAATCAGTTTTTTCTGATTCAGATATGGATGACATTCGACCTGTAATTCCGAATAATTAGAACAAAATTCCTGAGACTTAGACTAAACCAACCAATGGATGACTCACTTGATTGACCACTGGTTTAACAGTCGTTTCCTTAAGAAGTCTTTCGATTTGTTGTTCATTAAAGTTCGAAACACCGATTGATTTGACTTTTCCTTTATTGAGCACATCCTCCAACCCCTTATATGACTCAACGTAGTCGATGTCACTCACGAGTACCTCTCCCTCTGCATTCTTCGGGAACTTTTCCTCTCCCTCTTGGTATCCAATGGGCCAATGGATTAGATATAAGTCTAAGTATTGAAGACCTAATGCTTTAAGACTGAGATCGAGACAGAGCTCAACGCGTTCTCTCTTGTGGTAAGTGTTCCACAATTTGCTGGTAATGAACAGCTCCTCTCTCTTCACTTTTCCCGATTCAATGGCTTCACTCAGAGCCCGTCCCACCTCTTCCTCATTGCCATAAGCATAGGCGCAGTCGATATGTCTATAGCCGGCATCGATGGCCGCTTTGACCGCGTCATACACTTGACCTTCGGGTGACTTCCAGGTGCCCAAACCCACCAATGGAATCGACTTTCCATTATTCAGTTTAACTGTTTTTGAAGCCATTCTTCTCTTCGCACAAATCAAATGTCTATTAATTGAAAATTAAGTTTTTGAACATAAAGTCAAGAAATTTCTAATCAATTAAAGACTTGCCTTAAGTTGTGTTTGAGTTGTGAACCAACTGTGAAAAGAGAGCACTAATTACTTTCCGATAGACTAATGACGTCTAGAGTACCGGTAGTTAAGTATTAGATAACTATAACTATTGATAAGAAATAAAACTATTATTTTGAGATATATTTCTCTCCAATTATTGGATAATATTTTTGACCACAATTTGTACTCAAATAAAGAGTTTATTTATTTTAAAATTCATTTAATTGTGTTTTTGAAACTGATTTTAGTTTCGCTTTTCTGTTAAACAAAACAAAACTAAAAGTTTTAATGCTTTTAATGTTTAATAAATGCAATGAATTGTTATTTAATTGAATACAAACTTATTGTGAACTTTGAAACTTTGGTTCAATTGAACAGAAAATGTTTGATTCAATTGAGAAACACATCAAACAATAAATAACTATTGGCTTGAATTGAGCTTTACTTCCCTTTTATTTAAATGCATTCATTCAACCCATAGTCACAGGTCTACACAGCCATCACAGGCCTTCCCTACCCTTCCCTTCAATATAAAGTGAGACGTAATAAATGTTTTATATCATTACGTCATTGAACTAAAACTTATTTTAAAAACTATTTAATTAATTAAAACATTAATTGATTTAAACTGTATTTAATTGAATGTCTGAAAGAATATATATTGAAATTATATAATAATTAATTGAAAACATTTAATATTAGAGAAAATACAGACTTTAATAGTGCAGTCATTTGAGGCGCGAATGAGTCAATTGTAAACTGTTTTGATTGGTTGGCGCCTAATGTGAGACAAAAGTTTTGTCAACAAAAAGTGCGGGTTTTTAACCATTAATAGAGATTAAGGTTTGACTGAACTCTGGTTTCAGTCTTTAGTTTTTTGTTTACAATTAAATTAATTCAATTGTAATCACATTTTATCTATAAATCAATTGTAAGACAAATAAAATGAGTGAAGAAAATGGTATAAAAATTGTTTTAAAAGTTTGTATTTGTTTTGGTTTTAATTTTGAGAAATTGTTTTCTGGTTTTCAGTGTTTAGTCGAGAGAAACGCAAAGCGAGTAAACAGTTGTCGAAGAAGTTGTCGGCTCTGGAAAAGTTGCGACAATTGAAAGGTTCAAAGAATAAATACGAATTGGAAGCGGAGGACAATGTCTATGAGGAAGTGGACGAAGAGGAGTACTGCGAGATTGTGTCCAAACGCCAGAGAGAGGACTGGATTGTCGACGACGACGGCTGTGGTTATGCAGACACCGGACGGGAGATATTCGACGACGACTTCGATGAACACGAGTCCCATTCGACCACAAAGTATGACTCAAAGCATAAGAAAAAGAATCCGAAGAAACAATCGCTTATTAGTGATGAGACAGACGTCCAGAAGAGCACCAAAAAGACGTCTAATATTAGAGATATGTTTATTAAGAACTTTGAATCCAATAAAGCCGTGAAATCTCTTAAAGACGTGAAGATTGACGAAACAGAATTGGATGGCATTATAGACTCAATTCATACGAATTCTGGCAAAGAATCTAAAATAATGACAATGAGTTCAACACCAAAACCAATGCAACTCAAGAGAAAGTCAGTCATTAACGGCAAAAGTCCACTCAATAATCCATTTGCGGTCAACTCTAGCGGATCTGTTAGAAGAAGTGCTAAAAGAGTGAGCAATGCTTCGAATGAACCGCCAATGAAGAAGAGGTCACTTATGTCTTGCGATGACTACGATTTCGATGATATTCTCGAATTAGAAGATTTTAAATTCGATGAAATGGATTCAAAGCCAAACATAAATGATTTTGACGTTAAAATAGCGGAAAACAGTTCTCAACAGTCGAGCAGTCATTCACCAACAGATGGGGAATGGATTGCATCGAATCAGAACAATGACATCCAATCTTTGCCAATTGCGGCCATTTTGCCCAAAGAGGTTCCCTTCGAAGTGGACGAACAGAAGAATAAATTGATTTCCTTCTATTGGTTCGACGCTTACATCGATTACTATAAGAATCCGAGTGTTGTCTATCTGTTCGGCAAAGTCTGGATTAAAGAACTTAAACGACACGTCAGTTGTTGTATACAAATCAGGAATATTGAGCGCAGAATATATTTGTTGCCGAGAGAGCACTTCCGGGACGAATCCAATAGGAAAGTGACATTTCAGGACGTGTCCAATGAGTTCCAGAATGTGATCGCAAAGAAATACAAAATAACTCAATTTAGGTGCAAAGCAAATGTCACCAAAAAGTATTCATTCGATAACAAAGACATCCCGTCAGAGGCCGAGTACCTCGAAGTGCTATATCCGGCCACCCATTCGGCACTGCCGTCCGAACTGACCTCTGGCAACACTTTTAGGCATATATTTGGCGCCAATACTTCAGGTTTGGAGAACTTAATGCTAGACTTGAAACTGATTGGTCCGCAATGGCTGACAATTAAAAACCCGGAAATATCTGATCCACCGCTGAGTTGGTGTAAATTAGAACTAATCGTTAACAAAACCAGAGCTCAGATAAGTGTTGACGAACAGCAAAAATCTCCTCCAGATTTCACATTAGTTTCACTAAATATAAAGACGTTTTTGAACCCAAACAGTAAACTCAATGAGATTATAGGCATTTCCTGTTTAGTCAATAGTTCATTCAATTTTAGCAAAACTAATGTCAAATCTAAATATGATTCGCACTTCTGTGCCATAACTAAGCCCTCAAACAATTGTGGAGTTAGTCTTCCCTACGATTTCTCCACCAAAATGGCGCTCAAGAACTACAATAAGACAAAAGTAGAGCCAAAGAGTTCTGAAAGAGAATTATTGAACTTTTTTATGGCAAAACTGCATCAAATGGATCCGGATATCATTGTTGGCCACGACATCTATAACTTTGATTACGACCTACTGCTGTCCCGATTCAAACACTACAACATAGCGATGCAGTGGTCAAAGTTGGGTCGACTCAAGAGGTCAGGCGTTCCGACCAGAGTTAAAGATAAGAACGGATTGTGCGGTCGTTTGATCTGCGATATTAAAATCTCGAGCAAAGAGTTGATTCGCGCCAAGAGTTTTGATTTGACACAACTTTCGGCACAAATTCTGAAAAAATCGCGTTTCGAAGTCGAACAACACTTTTTGGCCAATTATTACACGAATTCGAATCAACTCTTAAGACTAATCGATCTCTTTATGAAAGACAATGATTTGATTATAAACATTATGTATGAACTCAATGTCCTGCCTCTGGCCCTACAAATCACACGCATTGCCGGAAATCTATTGTCGCGAACACTACTCGGGGGTCGTTCTGAACGCAATGAGTATTTACTGCTCCACGCCTTCCATCAGAAGAATTTCATACCTCCGGACAAATTCTTCTCCAATAATAACAAACAAATAGATTTCAATGAAATGAACGCAAACGGAGATTCAGTTCCCCAAAAGACTGCGAGCACTTCGCGGCAGAAAAAGGCCGCCTATACGGGAGGTCTGGTATTGGAGCCAAAAGTGGGCTTTTATGACCGCTTTATTATTTTGATGGACTTTAATTCACTCTATCCATCAATCATTCAAGAGTTCAATATTTGTTTTACAACTGTTTCTCGAATTGAACCCAAAGACGAAAACAATGACAACAGTGAAGAGTTTATACCTGAACTCCCGGACCCACACCTGTCTGAAGGCATTTTGCCGAATGAGATCAAAAAATTAGTAGAAAGTCGTCGCGAAGTGAAAAAACTAATGTGCGATCAGAACTTGTCTGCAGATCTGCGACAGCAGTACGACATCAGACAGAAGGCCTTGAAATTGACGGCAAACAGTATGTATGGGTGTCTGGGCTTCTCTCACTCGCGCTTTTACGCCAAACCATTGGCCGCTTTGGTTACATTCAAAGGACGAGAGATTCTAATGAATACAAAACAATTGGTGGAGAAAATGGGTTTAGAAGTGATATACGGCGACACCGACTCCATTATGATTCTCACGAATTGCACTAATTTTGATGACGTGAAGAGTATCGGACATAAAGTGCAGTTAGAAGTGAATCGTTTGTATAGACTTCTGGAGATAGAAATCGATGGCGTCTTTCGGTCTATGCTTTTGCTTAAGAAGAAAAAATATGCGGCGCTAACCGTCACAAAAGCACCCAATGGTGAGCTCAGTTATGTCAAAGAAGTGAAAGGTTTGGATATAGTGCGACGCGATTGGTCTATACTGGCGAAGAGGGCCGGGGAACACATTCTCGACGAGATTCTCTCCACCGATAAGTCCAGTGAAGTGATTGTCGATAACATTCATAACTATTTGAAAGAACTCTCGAATTCTATTCGAAACGAAGAGTTGCCGATCGAAGAGTTCGTTATCAGTAAAGCTCTGACCAAACATCCGGAGGAATATCCGGATAAGAAGGGGTTGAGTCACGTAAGCGTTGCGCTCAGATATAATGAGTCGAACAAAGGCAAGAAATTGAGGAGTGGAGACACTGTGCCATATGTTATCTGCGAAGACGGCTCTGGACTACCGGCCACTCAAAGAGCCTATCATTGCGATGAACTCAAAGATAATAAAAACCTAAAAATCGACGCAAAATATTATTTGAGTCAACAGTTGCTTCCGGTTGTGTCCAGACTTTGTGAACCGATCGACGGCACAGATTCACACATTTTGGCCGAATTTCTTGGCATTGAATCTAATGTTAAGCTTAACAATCGGTCTCTTATGGAAGCGGAGACGGCTTTCCAAAGGGGAGAACATAAATATGATTTGTGTAAACCTTTGGTTTTCAAATGTGTGAACGAAAGCTGTTCTCAAGAGTTAGTGATCACTAAAATATTTAAAGATTCCGAAAACATAACGGAAGAAATGGACAAATCTTTGACTAAAAAGCGTTTAGAGTTGGCATTCAGTCGATGTCCTAAATGTAACGTTGAGTTCAATGAACTGATGGCTTCACGATTTGAGGTCCAATTGCGACATCTGATCAACAAATTTATCGGAGAATTCTATCTAAAGTGGATGACATGTGACGACCAATTGTGTTCACATAGAACTCGATATTTCACGGGTCGACTCTCAAAGCTCGGGCCTCAATGTCCTAAATGTAAATCAGGAAATCTATATCCAGAGGTAAAACATTTATATTTTTTAATCAAATTATTTGTTTTGTTTAATAAATATTGTCATTATTTACAGATAACTGAAGCCCAACTCAGTCTTCAATTAACTTATTTCAAACATCTTCTGGATTTGGATCCGTCTCTCAAACACTTAACCACTGAATCCGATAAAAGTATTGAAATATTTTAAAATTGATTTTTAAATAAAAACTAATTTGTTTTCATTTCCACACATCAGGCGATGGAAAGCTATTAAAAGTGCGATTCGGACCACTCTATGATCGACTCAAACAAGTGATACAAACATTTTTGGACTCGAGTTCTTATAACGAACTCGACTTAAATTATTTATTTAAAAAGATTCGATCGAAATGTTTGTCGAAATAGTTAATCATTTTATTTAAATTCCATTTTTTTGAAGTTCTTTTTTTAATAACTTTTATCAATCGATATATAAATAATTTCATTCGATATAAACAAATAAATCTTAGAATTGATTAAACAGTTCTAACTAAATGTCGATTATTATAAACTTAAAAATGTATTCAAAACAATAAATATTTAAGAATTTAAACAATAAATTATTTACTAAATTAGTTGAGGAAAGCATTGATTCACTAAATGTTTTTGAATTTAAAAAATTAATGTATTCTGTAATGACATGTCAGGGATGACAATAATAGTATTGTCAAATCAATTAACTCTACCCAAGAAGTTTCCCCCCTTCCATATTATTGATTAATTAATGGATAACCAGCTCAGCATAAAAGTGATTTGTGTATGGTTTGGACGAACGTCGTTATAGGTTTGCACAGGTACATCTTCAAACTATGGGTTACATGAACTCAGTCTCAAAGATTTCGATTTTCAATTCATATTCTCCTTTGTCTTCGAAGCGGAGATAAAACAAATTGAAGCAAAACTCGGCGACCATTATCTCAATCTATTCGTCAAATTCTCGTCATTTTATTTAACACTCGATGTGACGGATGAGTGCAGAGATTCACTAATGGAGGGAAGAGTGGGTTTCATATGCGCCGCACTTATTGCCAATCAATTATTCAATAGTCATGTAATTCCAGTGCAAACACTGCATAACACCAGACGCTAGTTATCTATCGGACCCGCAAACAGATTCTGTCCACTGGTGTTCCGGTAGTGTTCAGGCATTTGTTCGCTAATGTCTAAAGCCTATGAGCAGTGGTCGGACAAGAAGTATAGCGATTCGTATATCAAATGTGGAGAACTAATATGGAAGAGAGGTCTGTCTGGTAAGGGTCGGGCATTTGTGCCGCAATTGTTGGCAATGGCTATACATTTCTAATGCTATTCCGTTCGACATCTGATCAGAAATACATATTTCGTGCGAAACAATTGGCG
>JAQFXN010003999.1:0-10267 GCA_034693365.1 Liacarus xylariae
TTAAATTCAAAGTTCTCTGACATTTGTTTCCCAAATTCAGAATTTAATTAAGTTTTCACATAATATTATTATCCTTTAATACGTTAGAAATGTTTGTTATAATATCTGTTCTTAAATCCATTGTTCCTTTGAATAAATACTTTTTTTAAACTTTTAAAACACTAAATTCACACCAAATTCTTATTTATAATTGAATTTTGTTTAGTAAATAAGAATTAAATCTTAAGTAAAGAAACTTTTATAGGTTTTATAAGTTTTTTTTAATTTTATTGATTTTTTATAGAAAGTTTTGTTGTTATAAAAAAGATTTAATTTATACAAAAAATTGTCTCATTTTTTGTTTTGTTTGAAACATAAAATAAAAAGATTAAAACATATGTCGGCCTAAAAGCCACTGCCAGTGAATTGAGGGCCTTCGGGCTCATTGACTTCGATGCCGCACACATCAGATATGAAGTAATCCATACAGGCCTGGTATAGTTGGATTTGTGCAATCACTGTGTTCTTGGTTGTCGGGAACTTTTCCTCCGCTTCTTCTTTGCACTGTTTGTGATACCCCAACACCTGGTCTTCTATTTGTTTGTTTAGTTTCTTATTCTTGATCTCATTCTCTGCTTTACCGAAATCATATCCACCGCTTGAAGTAAACCAGCCCTCGCTTTGTAGAGCACAGGCAGCGATCTGTTCCCTATGCAGTTCAACCGTCTCTCTGGTTATATTTGGGGGCAATTGAGTGGTTTCCAGACATTTAGTAATTACTTGTGCTTTAGTCATCTTTTCTTTATCGGACGGCTCTAATTGCGGACATTTGCCTAATTATAAAGTCATTAATTAATTCATTAATTCATTATTTTTCAAATTCTAGTTTTAAGAGAAAATGATTTCAAGAATAATAATAATTATGGCTATAATAGAGCTATAATAGAGTTTTAATTAATATAAAGATAAAACTGTTTAATAGACAATTAGTATTATATTATATATCATTAGTTATAATTCAATTGATAATCATTAGAATCAAATAATACCCCAATTAATTTTGGGTCCCTGTGCTCCTTGTGGTTGAGCATTCTGTTGCTGAGGCTGTGACTGTTGCTGTTGGGGCTGAACTATGAACTGTTGGGGACTGAAGAACTGTTGTGGAGGTGACTGTCCCTGTTGTTGGCCATAGTACTGTGGCGGAGGTTGGTTTGGATCAAAGAACTGCTGCTGAGGTGATGACTGGTATTGCTGTGGTTGTTGTGGCTGTCGCTGCTGTTGCTGTGCTGTGAGAACTGCCAACTGTTGAAGCAATTGTTGCTGTTGTTCGAGTGACAGGAGCTGTGGCTGTTGTTGTTGTGATTGTGATGATTGTTGAGGAGAGGACTGTGCGGTTTGAAGATTTTGATTCGAAGCTGATTTCAATAGAGTAACCATTTGTTGACAATCAATAGTATGGATGAATAGAAGAGTCGTAAAGACAACGCTCAACAAGTGTTTGGACAGCATTTTGTTTGATAGACGAGTGACTGTAGTGTATATCCAATGCTAACCGCTATCGAAGATAACTGACTAATAAGTGAAAACAGTCTCACAGAGTGTTTGGTCTTTATTTGATGCAAAGCTGATCGCCAGACGAGTGCAGATGAAAGAACTCCTTCCAGAGGTAACACTACTATTGCTGGATCTGTGCTCACAAAGTTGTCTCTCAATCGTGCAATAGTTGTTCTGCTGGTGTTCCTGCCAGTGCTCAGCCAACCATAAGGACATTTTTTCTACTATTCGCTAATCACTTGCCTATTCACTTGTCCTGTTCTTCGTGTTCACTTGTATTGGCTATAGGGGCGACCCATTAGTTCAGTGACCCATTTCAATTAATAGGTCACGGCTAGACCAGTACTGTCCACACACTTAAGACTACTCGTGTCATACAACTGCTCCCTCACCAACACTACAATTAGATAATTGTGTTCATAACTATTGTTAGCAATCATTTCTAAATCAATTATAGACTATTTGTAGAGAAAATAGTAATTAAGTTATTAATAATTTATATTGAGATTTAAATTATATTAAAAGCTTTTTATTTCTCTATTTTTAACTAATATTTTGAACTTTTTTATATGAATTTTAAAAATAATCTGCATTTCACTTCCTTTTTATTTAATATAAAATATATTTTTTTGTTAATTCCGCTACAAATTATCTTTATTCAAATGAATTACATTTATAAATTTATTTCATTATATTATTTGTATTTTAGTTAAAAATTCTAGATTTTATTTAAGGCTTTCAATCGTTTTGAACCTAAACTGGATTACAATGTTCTTTACTGTAAATATGGCTGCAATAAAATGATTAAAATCAGTTTAATTGTCAACATTTCATGATTATTACAATACTAGGGATGATCAAGGGAAACCTATTGGATTCTTTTCCAAAATATTCGTTTTGATACTTGTGCAACTTTAAAATATCGATGCTAATTTTATAAAAACTTGATTAATATTTATTGCGTGTATTGATTACTGTGAAAAAGTTAACTTTGTTCAAAATTAAGTTAATTTAAAACAATAAAGAAGTTTGTTATCTAAGTTACGCCAATAACAATCTATTACAGTACATTGTATACATTTATCCCAGTCCATTTTACTCATTCAGTATTATTATAGCTTTCGAGAATAAGAATAATTGTTTAGAATTATAGTAAGTTAATATCAATTATTATTATGAGTTACTTTCAGAGTTTGTCGAATTGGTCATGCTTATGTAAAATTGAAAAATATTAAAATAGTATATTATATAATTTGTTTTTTATGAACTTCTGGATTATAAATAATATAACTTATATTTATAATTAGTATTAATATGCTTTATGAAATTTCCCTGCATCATATATTATATCTCATACAATATAACTTTCTTATAGAGATATCTCTGATAAATAATCAATTGAAATGATAATTCATAAATTCAATTATTAGACTTAAAGTCAAGTGTAAACAAATTAGTTTAAGGTTTCAATATTTTATTTGGAAAATAGTGTTTAAGGATTAAAATTTATAATTTATTAGTAACAACACATACAGTACTTGTGATAGATATTTAAGGGATTTCTGACCTATGCCCACCCAATTTAACTTGAGCATAAATCTAATAAATTATATTATGTATTCTGACAAAAAGTTAATATTTGAATCAGACATAAACCAAATGAATATACTTGCTTTAAAAGCTTTTCCTCGTGTTTTTCAATCTTGAACCTGCTGCATTATAATTTTTATATATAAGTTCGAGTAATGCAACAATGAATTTGTAAACTTATAAACAACATTACGATAAAGTATTAATAAAATACACAAATTCATTAATGCATTACTCGAACTTATATATAAAAATTATAATGCAGCAGGTTCAAGATGCAAAAACACGAGGAAAAGCTTTTAAATCGAGTGTATTCATCTGGTTTCTGTCTGATTCATTTGTATTAATATTTAGCTTAATTAAAATACAAACGAATCTAGAATTGAAATTCAGATTATAACGAGAAAAAAGTTATTTCCATTTTTAGTGTAATAAATATTATATAACGGATTCAATTGAAGGATATTATAATTGATGAGGAGTTTAAAGACCTTTACTTCATGTTTTTGTGCACTTATATAACAATAAAACAATATTATTGTATTAAATAGAAAAAATAGAGCAATTTATGTTTAATTCAATTTAAACAAACATATATTCTGTTATCTTTCAAATATAATAAATTTGGACTAAATTATTATTAAATATTCCGATTAAGAATATATTTCATTAATCATAGCAATATTGTAGTGTAAAAATATAATGCATTCAAACTTACATTAATTGAAAACTCAGCTTTTAATTTACAATTATTTGAGCTTAAATGTGCTTATTTTTCAAATCGACAAATCATCTAGTTTACTCAATTAAACACTTTGACTTATATTTGTTTTGAAGTTGTGTAATACGATATGGGCTTTGCTATAATTCCAAGGAACTGCTTATCCTTTATTCCTCTCTTTAAAAAGCTAATAAAGAGCATTGCTTTTGAAATAGTATTGAGTCGTTTCTATTTTGTGTTTGAACCAAAAAAGTACTATTTTAACACAAATAGAGATTAAAGCAATGATAACTATTTAGAACCGATTCCTTGAGATTTCAACGCAAAGAAAAGAAATCATTAATATTCGTATTATTTATTTTAAGAATTAGAATATTTTAAAATAATCATTGAATGAAAAGTGCATTTACTGTATTCACAATTTTGAATTTGTTTAGTATTAATATTAAGTGTTTGTATTTCGTAATACTATATGAAAATTGCAAAAAATGAGACTCAGTTTGGTTTTACAATAATTAGAAGTTGAATACAGTATAGTGTAGTATAGAGTGTATACCGTATTCTCGAACCGGTCTCTCACAACTGAGAATTACCAGAATATGGAGAACATTAACAAATACTGATCTCTAGTCTCGTATGCACTAAACGTGCACTAAAGCTAATATTGCAAAGTAATGCTGTGCCAATGCTGTTCATCGACTATTGCATAACTGTTCAGTTGCAGTGAATAACTATTTATCTTTTGAAATATTAGTTTATTGAAGATATAGTCCATGAATTTGGATGTGATATTAAATAACATAAGTTTCGAATCACAACTTTGAATATAAAATTGTTGTTTAATATAAATAAAACTGATCTCTGGTATCAATTCCACGATAGCTCCTCTTTCTCCTGACTCTGGCATCTATTACTGTTAACGAATAACTTGTGATAATAATGATGTGATTCCAGGCCTGCATTGCATCCAAACATATGCCTTATATAATGAATTCAGAATTATGTGAATCTATTAATTGAAATGTAGTTTGAGATGAGAATCTTGATGTTATTGCGTCACTGACTCTGAAGATAAGTTCTCTACAATTGAAAACTACAAACTTCTCATATAATTTTGCGATTTTATGGTCAGAACTGAAATCATTTGCCAGAACTCTATTCAATAGATAAAATCAGAAAACGCGTGGTTTTGGTTTTGGCTCTGGTTTTGGGCGTTTTGTTATTTCTAAAAAAAGTTAATTCATTAGAGTTTTCTTCTTTTAAGTAATACTTTGTTCAAAACACTTATTAATATTATTTTAATTACATCTCAAACTAAATATTGTACTGAAACCGCATTTTGAATATTCTAATTCGTGAATCGATTGACAATCAGTTTAAGTGGAGAAATGTCTGAATCGAGAGAAAGGGGTAATCGCGAGGAGAATGAGTTGACTTCTCCCCTTTCGTCGACCCCTAAGTCGGAAGACGACGTGACTTGTCTTAAGCCCAAATTGACATTAATGAACGGCATTAATGTGATCGTTGGATGTATGATAGGCTCCGGAATATTCATTTCTCCAAAAGGTGTAATCAAAGGAACGGGAAGTGTAGGCCTTTCTGTGATTGTTTGGATTCTGAGCGGCTTATTCTCATTGATTGGTTCGCTATGTTATGCAGAATTGGGAACAGCTATTCCTAAAAGTGGTGCCGATTATGCATATATTATGGAATGTTTTGGGCCTTTCATTGCATTTCTCAGACTTTGGATCGAATGTATTGTATATTTGATATGAAATTGATTGAAAATAAAGTACAAATCATATATTGAATCACAGGTATGATTGTCCGGCCCTGCAATACAGCAATCATAGCACTAGCCTTTGCTTTCTATGTGTTGCGACCGTTCTATCCAGGTTAAACATAAAGGAACTCTTATTTTGATTATTGGATCATTTTCTTAAAATTCCATTCTCCAGACTGCGACCCCCCTGGTGATGCCACTCGAATGCTCGCTATTGTCTGCATTTGTAAGTCCTTAACTCGTCCGCGCATTTATTTTACTTTTTCAACTTTTCCTTTTATTTATTGGAGTAATTTTGAACATAAAAACTAAAGCATGATTAGAATTTGATTTAAAACCACAAAATTCCTGTAATTCAAGTCGAGATTATTATTTATGACTTTCAATGAATTTAAAGTAATATATTTCGAAACATTTCAAACATTTCTCAGTTTTTACTTATTGGCACTACTTTTTTGGGTTTTCAAGGATTTCAACAATTTATACACTTCTAGACCTTTAGGAATATCTAATTTACAAATTAATGAATAATTAAATTAAAGCCCCAAAGTTTGACGAAATTCAGTTCAATAATGACATCATAAGAAGTAGCAAATGATTACCATTTAATTTAATTTCAAATAAATAAATGAAAAACTGCCGGTTCCGCCAAAATATTAAAGTAGCCATTTATTGTGCTTGAGTTCAGAGGTGTGAACACTCACTCTTGTTCTATCACTTGTGGGCTTTCTTGAACTGTAAAACGCCTAAACTTATTCCAAAAGTTCAGTCATTCATCTAATCTTTTAGATCTTTTAACTTATCTTAAAAGGTATAACATTGAGGAGTGTATACAGGATACCCATTTGGATACTGTGCTCATGTTAATTTACCGGGAGGCCATGTGTCTAACCCAGGTCACAGCCAAAACCGCTTGACATACCTATAAGTCCAATAAACGGTATATGAATATAATATCAATGTTTTAACTCATTCTTAAAGACTAAAAAATCATTTTTATATAAATTATATAAAATACCATTCAATTTATTCTTTCCTATGATTTGGTTTACTATTTAAGTTATTTCTTATTTCAAATATGATAGTTGTGTAGAATTACATAAACTATTTGTAAAAAACATAAAAATTATGTAAAATTACTAAAAAAATATAAGAAAATAGATTTGAAATTTAATTATCCCTTAATGAATAATCATTTTACAAATAATTTCTAAAAAACTGACTTTAAATTACTTTTTAAACAATTTTTTCCATAATAGCTTACAATCGTATAGTTATTATATCTGTTTTGTTCGTTACAAACAAATGGATTTAATTAAACGCTTTGTTTAAAACTTAAATACATTATATTTTCAGGTCTTTTAACTTTTGTCAACTGTTGGGACGTGAAGTGGTCGACAAGAGTTCAAGATTTCTTCACTTATGGCAAACTATTGGCTTTGGTCACAATTATCATAACCGGTATTGTGCAGCTCTCTAAAGGTAGGAACAGCTCTTTTTTGTCAAACCTTCTAAACATAACTCATGTGTTATATTCATTAAGTTTTTAAAAAAAAATTCAGTCGTCTCTCACCCACTCTCTCAATAAGACTTTACGTCAATTGATATTAGAATCAGTTTCCTGTTGTTTGTGACCTAAACTCGTTTATTGATTAATACAAACGTCTTTTCAATTGATATACAGTATTAATGAATTACATTAACTTTTGGAGTAAAAGCTAAAAAAGGAAACTCCAAACCAATTATATAACACATGAGTTCCCTATTATTATTATTATTAAATATATTTTTATTCTAATAAAAAATTGACACATTTTTAATTAAAAGTTCGCAAACCATCAATAGTTAAACGGATGCCAATGAAGAATAATACAAAAGCATATAATAGACAAAATACAACAACTGTTGAAACCTCTGTTACTTCATTATAAAATCTGTTTTCAGTTAGATTTTCAGTTCATTTCAAAATGAAATGTCTAACTTGGCAGTTATTTTTCAAATATAATATAACCTGTCTACTATGGTTGAAAATATATTACTGTTTGAATCTGTTTGAAAAGTCAAAAATAATTTTTCAATCTAGCTTACAAATAGAGCTCAAATGTACTCAAATACTCAATTTATATTTACCCCACACTAAATTGAAACCAGATTTTAACTTTTATCCCGATTTAATTTAATATTACATTCAATTGTACAATTTACCAGGATATAGTAACATGAGTTATAATTTTAATATTTAAATAGTTTCTAAATAATTATAAATATTTTTTATTAGAAATACCAAATCTTATATAAAAAGCTGTTTAGTTAATTCACTTTATACTCAGGACCTCTGACTCATCAAAATTGTTTCATTTAAAAAGTTATGCTTTACATATACATTGATGTCATATCAGTGCTATGATATTACTTATTCCAATATACAGTTTGTTCAGAATATGTCTTTCAAATTCTAATTAATATTTCATACCACTGTTATCATATTTGTAGGACACGGTTCAGTCTAGGCAGGGTTGTCGAGACGGTAAAACTCCAAAGCCCAGAGGATGTCCAGGGGGAGGGGTTGGTAGATTTTGCCAATTTTGGGTTGAGGTCCAGGGAGTATTTCGCAATCGACGCAATTTAACAGAATTTCGATGAATTTAGCAAGAATCTGACAAAATTCTGGTATTTTTTACAGAAATCAGACAGAAATACAGAAAAGGGCGCCTGCGGCGATATTTCCTCAAAACTTATTAGGGAATGGGATGTTCATGGAGAGTCTTTAGGGATATCCGGTCAAAATGACAGGAGGTATTCCGCGTTGGACCCTCCTCTTGACATTTCTGAACAGAGATAAGCAAAGGAAAAAATTTCAGTTGGGGGGTATTGGATTTTGGCAAAGCCAGGGTGGGTATACCGGGCTGTGACGTCACAAATTCATCCAAATTTTGGACAGGGAATCCAGGGGAGGTTATATCGAAATCATCAAATTTTTGCAGAATTTAATTAAAAATGAAGTAATTTGACAGAATTTAGGCAAATTATGATGAATTCTGCAAGAATTTAACAAAATACTGGTATTTTTCCAGAAATTTAGACAAAATTTCACAGAATATTCTGAAAACAACGCTGTTTTCTCAAAATAATGAGCCAGCTCGCGAGTGACCTAGGGTGTATCGACCAGAGTCACAGGAGGTATTCCGGACTGGACCCCTCTTTGCGCATCCCTGATCCTGATTCTTAATTACTAAAGCCAAACAAAATAAGATTTTTTTTTGCATACCATTATTAATTTTTTAATTATAGTACAGTATATGTGAAATTTGAAATAAAGTACAGGTAATAATTTGCTCTCTTCTCGTATTCAATGACAATATGTCTAATTATCCAGTGATAACTGAATTAAATCATCAAGGATAAATCATTGTTATATTCCGTTTACGGAAAGTATTTTCTTTGACTTAACTTTTGGAAAGTATAGACTTTAGGAAAAATTGTGCCCTTTGTTACCTGTGTCATTGAGTTAGGTCATCTGAAATTTCATAAAATCCATATGTAACGCATGCGCAGTTAACATTACTTTCTAAGTAGTGTTTATGGAAAGTATTTGAGTCTAACTTACTCTCAAAGTATTGGAAATTCTTTAACTTTAAAAGTTAAGCATAAGTAGTGTTTACGGAAAGTTTTTCAGCAAAGTTTAAGTAAAGTATACTTTCCGTAAACGGGCTATTACAGTCTGCTATTAATATTTAATGATTAATATCATACAAATAACATGAATAATCAATTATTTATAAGTTAATATAACTAAATCTTAAATAACTTGTGTGATCCTCTTCGATTATATTTACTAACATTGCATGTTTGTGTGGTGTTGATATAAAGTTAGTGTCTGCTCAAATCTGCAAAATGTAAGTATGCGTAACCAATCCTAGCTATTTATGTAAAGATTTAAAATATCACACTGCAATATAAAATACAGTTTTCCAGATTTTATTTTATCAGTGAAATGCTTTATTCTCACTCATTAGCTTTGATTTTTATATTTGATTAATTTTTACCGAAAGATTAACATTAATATCAAATAATTCAAAATAAAAACTTTAATACAATAACTTTCTATGAGTGACACGACTTGAATTAAAATTGATATTTTGTCTATCGGTCACTGTTTAGTCAAATATAAAAACTCCAAGCTAATGAGTAGAATCAAGCATTTCATTGTATAAAATAAAATCTGGAAAACTGTATATTCTAATTGCTCTAAACAATTGCAAGGCGGTGAATTGTGTTGGAAATATACGGCTGTTTTCTATTCTAAAGTATAATTAGGGTCTAAATACGTAATCATACAAAATCCTAGAGTGCGTCGTAAACCTAAGAGATAAATCTTTACAATAGAGGTCTCTGGACCTTGGGATTTATAATGGGAGTTTTTTCAAATCTAAAACTTAAATTGGCACAACAGAATATATCATGCAAAATTCTAGCCTGTGCAAAAAATTCTTACAACCTATAGGAGGGGTTCAAAATATAATGTATTACTGCCGATAATTCTTAATAGTATAAAATTTTCATTTACAAGGACAAGTCGATAATCCTATAATGCGTTAGCGCCACCTAGTATATCACATTATGTTATTTATATTTTATTA
>JAQFXN010004000.1:0-10264 GCA_034693365.1 Liacarus xylariae
TATTAGCCTAATCCATCGTATAAGCCTAACCCATCGTATAAGCCTAACTTATCGTATAAGCCTAACACATCGTATAAACCTAACCCATCGTATAAGCCTAACACATCGCATAAGCTTAACCCATCGTATAAGCCTAACCCACCGTATAAGCCTAACACATCGTAGAAGCCTAATCCATCGTATAAGCCTAATCCATCGTATAAGCCTAACCCATCGTATAAGCCTAACCCATCGTATAAGCCTAATCCATCGTATAAGCCTAATCCATCGTATAAGCCTAACCCATCGTATAAGCCTAACCCATCGTATTAGCCTAATCCATCGTATAAGCCTAACCCATCGTATAAGCCTAACTTATCGTATAAGCCTAACACATCGTATAAGCTTAACCCATCGTATAAGCCTAACCCACCGTATAAGCCTAACACATCGTATAAACCTAACCCATCGTATAAACAATTGTTATAATTTTCAAAAAAATCCAATTTTTTCTTCAGATAAGCCGAGATTATCCTATTCGTACCTGGGCTATATAGATCAGTGGATTCCAAGCTTATTTGAGGGAATTTTTCAATTTCGATATATAGACTCTACTCTATATAACAAATATTTTTGCCAATAGATGGCTTTAGGGGACAAAATTTTATAACTTTAAAAATATATGGGGGACAAAATATTATACGTCGATTCAATATATAATAATAACAATTTCAACAAATTTATTTAATAGTAAATCGAAATACGGAAAAATTTGAATTTGTATTAATATTTGAGATAGAATCTATATATTATTTTGTCTCATCAACAACTGGATGTTTAATTACGTTATAAGTGAAGAATATGAGTGTAAAAAATTCTGTCCTGAAAAAAAATAAATTTCAAAAAACACAGCATATAATTATATTTTATTGCTTAGCATGATAAGACAAAATTTTAAACTATTTTTGTCAACAACTCCACCTACAATTTTTGGATTAAATTTTTAAAATGGCCGATGCACAAAATTGATATATCAAATTAATAGAGCATTCAATGCTGACTGCGAATATAAATTCCATTCCAAAATCGAATAGATAGTTTTCGAGAAATTCGACATAAAAAATTATGTTATTATGTAGATTTTTAAAATATAGCCAGGCTTAATATGTTGTAGATAGAGATGGTAGAGAATGCAACGCTGGTTAAGGATATGAAGTTGTTTTCAAAATCAAATGGATAATTTTCGAGTAATTAGAGTTTGTTTATCGTATTATACAAATATTGTCAATAATCGATGTCGAATTACTCGAAAACTATCAATTAGATTTTGGAACCAATTTAATGCTCTATTGATTTGACATATCAATTTTGTAGATCAGTCATTTTAAAAATTTAATCGAGAAAATTGTAGGTGGCGCTGTTGACAAAAATAGTTTTAAAATTTTCTCTTATCATGCTAAGCAAGAAAATATAATCATATGTTGTGTTTTTTTGAAATTTATTTTTTATCAGGACTTAGAATTTTCTTACACCCACATTCCTTCACTTATACCTTAATTAAAGTTCTCTCCCGAATTTACGTACATTCCGTTTTTACGTACAAATTTTGAGTCCCAAATCCATTTCCATAGAAACTTTATATTAAAAACTACCGAATTAACCAACAACCGATTTTACGTACAGTTCGTTTTTACGCACAACTTTAATATCCCATTGCAATACATTTCAATACTAAAATTATACTGAATTTACGTACAAAAAGTTAAACTTTAAAATAAGTTTAAAACAGGGATGGACAAAAGATAAATTTAAGGGAGGGGGTAGTGAATTTTGGCAAAGCCAGGGAAAGTATTCCCGGCTGTGACGTCACAAATATTGGACAGGGGGCAGTGGGGGGAGGGTATTGCAAAATCGCTAAATTATTGCAGAATTCAATAAAAAACGACGTAATTTAACAGAATTTCGACTAATTCTGCAAGAATTGAACTTTATGTACTGTATCTAAATATTTTATCTAAATATGTCCCCAAAAGAAGGTAGAGGTATATGTTGTGACTGCCAAAGCAGTTGCATAGAAAATACAGTGAAAAAAATTATTTTTATAAAAATACAAATATGAATTGCAATTAAATAGTAATTGTAAAAGAGGGGAATTTATTGATTATATTGCCAAGGTACATCATCTCGAATTAATTCTATTCAATTATTATAGAAATGTTGAAATTCTGTTTTAATCTGTGGCAGCAATTCCTGCAAATTATCGAATTAAGTTCCTGTAATTCCCTTCGGTTTACACCCTTTAGATAATGAATTCAAGAAATTTTGATGATAAGTGGCATTAAGAACCTCATTGGGAATTCAATATAATCATCATGAGAACATTTTACAAAACAAGAATCAGAACCTTTTTGGACTTTGAATGCTCGCACATTTCTACTTCTAAACCGTTTATAATAGAGTGTTAGGTCTGCTAATCAACCAAAGAGTCTACAATAGGCATACAATACTGTAGTTTTTTAAAAGCGCTTTGAATTTTGAAACTGAAAATTTGACAGTAAATACAGGCCATAGAGGGGGCCATAGAGTAGAGAATAGTATTGTTAGAGTCGTGTAAATAGAGTGCAAAACATACACAGAATATAGAGAAAGGACTATAGATTTGTGTTTACTTTGACTCTTATCTGATATAACAATACAGCAAACATTGTTTTCAACCATTAAGCCAAATGCCAAAGAGGGAGGGGCTTTGTTTATACTATTTTGTTTGAAATCTCTAATTTCAATATCCAATCCATTGTTTCCCATTAGAGTCTTATGTGTAGTAAATGAGAAATAATTGATTGGATATTGAAATTAGAGATTTCAAACAAAATAGTATAAACAACGCCCACTTTGGCATTTGGCTAATGGTTGAAACAATGTTTGCAATACAGACATACATACAAATGCATACAAATGTATAATAACAGAGATTATGAATGAATAAATAGATTAATGATTAATGCGATCGTCAATCGCTTCAATCACTTCATTGCCTAAAGTGTCTAAAGTGTGTCACTCTTTGGATCCGTTTATATAAATAATTGTTATTTAATGTTAAAAACCCAACAAATGTCTCATTTGTCTAATTCAGCCCTAATTGTAGACCAAAGTGTGAACGAATCGGAAACCGAATCGCTTAAGAACTCAATGAGATATCACATGAAGTATGGAAGCACTGGAAGTGACCACAAGAGTGTCAATAGATATAAGTATATATCACATTGGGTTCAACCGACCGATACGTTGCAGGGATTGGCCCTAAGATATGAAGTGACGGCAAGTCATGACTCCATTTATGCAATTACTGTCCATTTGTTTGAATTTATTGTTTTATTTTGTTTTCCCAATCAATGGATCACTAATTGGACCAAAAGATGGAACAAATAAAAAGAGCCAACAATTTGTGGTCCAGTGATAACCTGTCTTTGAGGTCCAGAACTAGTATTTCAATACCAGTCCTAATGAATGAGACGACTATAGAATCGCCACTTTATTCCTCGAGTAATACCAGTTCACAAACGACTAGTCCTAAAGACTTAGAGCTCAACAATGGATCCCATTCTTCGATTACAGGAAACAATTCAATTTTGGAAAGCGTAGACATTGTTGTAGAGGACAGACATAAGGACAGGGCTGAGGACCGACAGTGCAGTTCTTCAAGATTTCAATTCAATCAAATGCTTTCAAACGAATCAAAGTCTAAATTAAAGAATGGCTTCAAATCGGCAACTCTTTTAGTGTCAAGTGATCGGCAGTCAAATGATTTGGACAGTTATCACAACAATGAAGAGGTGGACGAAAGTGCCGCCGATTTTCTTATTCGAATCGATAGTTCGATCGCTAAAACTAAAGACAACATTAAAGTTATGCAACAAAACCGGTTGAGTGGAACGCATTCGGACGAAGACTTGTTCCGATTCAAACACTCGACCCAAAGGTCGGCTCTTCGTCGCCATCACAGCAGTACTTCGAGACCACATTCAGCCAATTCTTCTGCAGTGAATGAAAATCAAAGCGATTTTCCGCAACCATTAGTTATGATGACTCACAAAAGGAAAGTCAAGTCTTCTCTGAAACGTCTGGAGAGAACTCAGGACGAGATCTTTGAATTATGAATACATACTCTATATATATATTGGAAATCAGTTTACTTTCGAACAATTTTTGGATTATTTGTTAATTAATTATAATATCCTTTGATTGAAGCGACCAATTATTGAGACCATCGAAGCCATGACAAGACAAGACATTATCGCAGACAAGGCTTTCCATATCAGCGTTCGCTAAGTTATTGGAATTAATTTTTCAAACCTTTTAAACAAATATAAGTTTATATTAAAATAATATATCGACTGTTATATCGATTAACTCTAATAAATAGTTTTATTTATACTTTTAATTCCAAAAATAATGATTAAATTATTTTAAATAATTAAAACAAAATATATTTTATCCAAATTTTTTTTATTCAAAACTCGATTTAATTGTTTTAATACAATTATATTCTATTTTTATTTTATTTTTTCGCCTTTTGGGCCCGACTTGAGGCCACTTTATCGCGAATCGCTTTAATGGTTGCCTTCTTTTTCTGGATTTCAGTTTTGTATTCTTTATATTTCCTAACTTTGACGCCGAGAGTCAGTCCCGCTTTTTTCACGTCCTTCTCCTCAACCTTTTCTCCGCGACGTCTCTTTCGTAGCAATTCTTTAGCATCTCTTCGGCGTTCATTATTAATGCGTTCGTACTTTTTGAGTACCGCTGAATACGGATTCAGTTTTCGCATAACCAATGGGTTCTTCAATGGGTTTCTCTTAATTGTTCTTCTCCTGATTATTGTCCTGAAATACAATTAGTTTTAAATATAAAATCTTATAATAAATTAATTAATTAATTAAATGCGGGTTTAAGTTATCAGAAGATTTGCATTTAATCAAACATTCATAGCCCAGTGCTAGTCATCACTTTCCTATAGTTTAAATGAATTGTATTAACGAAAATATAACTCACTTTCGTGGTCTCAAAGCCTTTTGGATTTCGTCACTCTTGAGAATGCGGGACAGGTCGGTGTTGGCCATCTTGGGCTGCGGTAAACTGTAGACAAAGGCAAACATTACAACTGGTATGCGTTAAATATTCAATGACTCACTTGTAGTGTCGTTTAAGCTTCGACTCCTGCTTCCACGTGCCGTACAGTTCATCCAATTTTCTAAACGCACTCTCAGTCCAAATAACAAATCGTCCGACGTGTCCGCCCGGAGCCAAACGCAATAGATTGAGCTTTTCTACGTTCAAAGTCTCGATTCCTTTCAACGAATTTAAATTTTATTATAGAAAAGTTTTAAATATAGAAAATAAGTGTTAAATACCCGGAATATTGCGGAACGCTTTAGTCAGACCCGAGTCGTTGCCGTAAACCACAACCGGTCCGAGTCGTTGAACCCGTCGTCTATTTCTCAGTTTTCCTTTTCCGGCTCTAAAACGTTTAGATTTGTAGACCTTTTCGATGTCATTCCAGGCCTTAATCTTTCTCAAGAACTGAACGGCTTGTTTGGTCTTTGAGTACTCTTGAATCTTATCCGACACCACGAGTGGAAACTCCGGCACCTCTTGGATCAGATGGCCTGACATTACGGTAATACAAGTTATTTTCACAACAATTCTTTAATAATGAGTACAAATATATACCTTTACTCAAAACAACCGATGGAACGCCCGAAGCAGCGATCGCCGAAACAATGGCATAACGGCGTTGGTTTCGATTTACCTTTCGGTGCCATCTTCTCCAGGTTCGGGTCGGAGCGAACATTCGACCCCCTCTACACATATTACCGAACGCTCCCTGACCTGAACGATGAGTACCGCCGCCACGAACTCGAGGAATACGAGCTACGGCTCGACCCGTTCCCCACGACTCGGCACTTGTCTGATGGCCTGTTTTTCAATACAAATACATTTAAGTATTAAAATAAATCAATAAATTAACCAAATATTGAATTGTAATTAAGGCCAAAATCAGAGCTTTTGAATGAAATCAAATCCGAAGATGTCTTCGATCATAAACACGGACCAAAAGCAGTGGTCATCACATCAGGCCTAACAGTGCCATCACTAGCCAAACCCCATACATACCGGCTTCGCGTGAGACGGCATAGGGCTGTCTCTTATTCTTGCGAATGTTCGTGTGCACAAAGTTCACGACATCCGTACGAATCGGTGCCCGAAATACTGCCGGAAGTTTGACCGAAACGCCTGAACTCTCATTCTTGTCGGTGTAGACACTCACTAACGGCCGGTACGCGGCTGTCGTCTGAAACACACAATTGATTCACTCATTAATTATAAATTACTATTAATTCAATCATTGCATACAATAATGCATTCAATTATTGCTTTTAACTATAAATTAGTTAAATATACATTTAATGAACTAATCATTGCTTTTAAAACGTTTTGCCATTAATTGAATAAATAGTAAAATAATAATTAAATTAACAAAAATGAGTCAATTCTTACCATTTTATTGATTTTAATTCAATGGTTTAAAACACGTGTCCAATGCCTTCATATAGAGAGCAGAAAAGGAAGAAAATGGTTGGGAAAGTAAAATAAGTCAGCAGTTATGCCACACTCGCAGAGATGGCATCACTGGTGCAATCAATTCTGTACTTTTATACTATCCATCAATAGATAGACTAAAAGAGTGCAACAATTGGATGAAAAACAACACATTCTTTAATCTTTAATATATTATCGCAAAAGTAATGCCATCTTTGAAGTGAATCCAATGGGAGAATTCAGATAAATTCCTTTAAATCTATAATTTATTACTACCTGCGTATGCCCTCCGGGAAACCCTGACCAAACATCTACAAAATGATAATGTAATTATCACCCTGTCCACGACTTTAGCCAAATATAGGACGTTTTACATTTTTACTTTGTATATCCTGCTTCATTTATCAACACATCTTGATTTTTTTTTATTTCAACTACCAAGCAATTGTATGCAGGATCAATTAATAACTGGTTCATGAAAATACTGTGAAAAAACTCTCCTATATATGACTTTTCCAATTGAATTACTTAAAACTTTTAATAATAAAGGATTTGTCCGACTTTCAAAAAATTTGTTTCGATTTTAATAAAAATTATACAGATTAAGCAAGTCATTTGATTTAAAAATTATAAAGCATTTTCCACTATTTTTCGTTTAGTGAAGCGATATTTGTTGCTTAATCGAGGTAATACAATCAAAATTAACTTTTTTAGAAATTATTTTTGAATTTCTCATTGAATTAAAATATATTTTATAAATTTTTACTTAATATTTTATGAAGCCTTTATAGCTATGTTTAATCGTGAAGAGAGTATTTAATTATATTAATGCGTTACAGAATCAATTCTGCCAAAATTGTAATTTGTAACCTTGTATAACTAGCTAATTATAATAGATAGAATTTATATATCATTGTTTATCATTTTTAATGCTTAAGAATCTGTATAAATTTTATTAAAATCGAAACAAATTTTTTAAAAATCGGACAAATTCTTTCAAAGTTTCGAAAACTCATTTACATTACACAATCGTAAAATTCATACAAATCGATTAGTCGTTTTAATCAATCCATTCTTGATGTGAATTTCGATACAACCTGGCAGAAAATGTTTGTTAGAGGAGTTGAGCTTAAAAATTTAAAATTATATTTTGATAGATGAAACAAGGGAAAATTTATATCCAGGGTAAAAATGCCAAGGGACCCTATATTCGGCAAGAACCAGGACCTAAAGGAATTTAATTGCATCATCGGTTTGTAGATATTTGTCCAAGGAGACAAAGAGAAAATACACAATTAGTTTATTTATGGTTTGTTGGTACGAGACATTTTGGTAAATTTATAAATTCGCTCGCTTCGCCAAAATCAAATACCCCCTGAAATTTTTTCCTTTGCTCATCCCTGGTTTTAAGAAAATAATTATTAGTAAAACGCTCCCTCTATTTAAGCAAACAAATGCAGTATAATATCTTAAGCATTCTTAATAAAGCTTTCTATCCCTTTAGAAAAAAGTCGTCACATATTCTGGGTGTAATATAAAATAGGTAATCTTGTATTGTGATATCTGATAACTAGAGTTCGGAAATATCGGGAGTAGAAACCTATCAAATCGGTCGGGAATCGGGAGTTAAAAATGACATAAATCGGAAACAAAAACGTACAATTATTCTCCACAGAACATTGCTGTGTTTAACCAAATAATATATCTTGTTATTATAGGATCAGGTGGTAAAGTCAAATCGGCAATATAAACTTTAAATCGGCAACAACTCTTCATATCGGTAATATCGGGAAAATAGAACCCCGCTTTTAAGTCTATAACACCCCATATGAACAATATAATAAAATTCCCGACACTCACACTTACAAATAAATATCGGGAATTCCTGAGATTTCCGAACTCTGCGGATAACTTATCAGTGATAAAAATGTTTAATTGATGACCTTTTAAATATTTAAAGATTAATAAACAACTTATTGAATAAGTCAGCGGAAGCCAATGGGTGTGAGATATAGCCTAAATACCCCCTGAGTTTGGGATTTTGCAAAATACCCTCTGAGTTTGAGATTTTGCAAAATACCCCCTGACTTTTTGCCATATTTGTCGTATCACTTTAATACCCCCTGTGCATTTTTCAAATTTTGAAAAAAGTATAACCCCTGACTTTTTGGCAAATCTCAAAATACCCTCATTTGACTTGGCCGACACTGGTTACCCCTGGAATAAGTGTATAAAAAGAAATCTGAATTTTTCTATAAACTTATAATTATTGTAGTGACACAACAATGACATTTCAAATGAATATAGGTTTAAAACATAATCTAACAAATCCAAATCATTTCTATTAGAGAATTGTATTAAATATATGATTGATTTCAGTGAATTTGAGTGAACAATGATTTCACTTACTCTCTTCATAGAGCTGGCATGTGCAGAGGGGGACCAGCCCGGAATACCCCCTGACATTTTGGCTGGATACCCCTATATGCTCCCCGTGAAGTACCCCTCTCCCTAAAGCAAGAAGGCGCAGTTTTCAAGATATTTTGTCAAATTCATTACAAATTAATACTATTTCAATGCTTTGCAATGCAGTTGTATTAAAACCCAATAAATATACTCATTTTAGGCACTATTTCTTTGGTTTTCATCTCTTTTATAATAATAAAACTTATAAATAAAGAAATTGTTTTTAAAGCGTTTTGCATTACAAAAAATAAATAAACTAATTTCAAGCGTTATAAACATTTTGTTTACATTATGTAGTCAAAATACGATTTTTTGGAAAAATACCTTTTCCTGGACTCTTCCCCTTGCCAAAAATTGGCAAAATCCGTCATTTTACCCTCCTACAGACTCTCCAGGAAAAAATACCCGCTTGACATTTTAAACTCTCCACATCCCTGCTATAGAGAGTTCTTTTTTATCAATCATCTACAGCTATGGTTGACATTTGTAACTGTAGCTTACTAGTTAGTGCCAATTTGAAAATTCATACACATATATCACTAATTTGTAAACAATTGCCTAGTCTATTAGACTGGCTGATAAGGGATGCTCACTTCTCAAACTCATATACAACTGAAATAAAATTTAAAAACTTATATCCAGAGTCAGGAAAATTTGATAATTTTTTTTTAATAAAATAATATAATTTTACACAAATTAAGAATATAATTGACAATATTATCAAAACTAAAAATAAACGAAAAATTTAATCATAATCCTTCATAAGCATTTTCAGTATTATCTTAAATGTTTTAATCCTTTGCAGGTGCTTTTAGTACGTTACTTTACCAAAGGATTAAAATTGTTTGCATTTCACTCATCTTACAATATATCTTTAAATTACTTTTCAGTTAAAGTTTAAAATCTTTTTTGTTCTAGTTTTTAAAACTTATTCACGACTCTGGTTATGTTTTTAAATTTTATTTCAGTTGTATATGAGTTTGAGAAGTGAGCAGCCCTTATCAACCAGACTTATAGACGAGGCTATTATTTACAAATTAGTAGTTACAAAGTAATTATGTATGTAATTTGTTTATAAGCTTAATAACGTCACAAAAATAACGTTACAATTAAAACGACTTTATTGTCCCCTAAATATATTTATCTAATGTTATTCTATGGGATTTTATTATATAAAATTTAATAACCCTATGTAATTATGTACGTAATTTATGTATAAACT
>JAQFXN010004001.1:0-10260 GCA_034693365.1 Liacarus xylariae
ATTCACTTGTAATGCAAAGCCTGAGCATAGAAAACACATGGAATTCACTTGTAATGCAAAGCCTGAGCATAGAAAACCTATCAGTTTTTATGTATTTATAGAAAAGTGGTTGTAGCCTCAAAATAAAGTATATTGAATTTTCTTCGAAGTCGAGGCCATTACATGGGATTCACTTGTAATGCAAAGCCTGAGCATAGAAAACACATAGAATTCACCTGTAATGCAAAGCCTGAGCATAGTTTAAATATTACTGAAAACCTTTATAAAAAGGATTATATAGATTATATAATTTTCTTCAAAATTTACTTCTAATAATATATTATCTTATTTCTGACATGCTCAGAAATATCTAAACCAGATTAAAATTTAATATTAGTTCCCATAAAAATGATAAATCTAAAATATGAATTTGATACATTTAGTGAAAAACAAATAAAATTATTAGTAAATTTATTAGCAACTGATCGGCAAATCAATTATTTACTGATTCTAATTTTATATCATATTATTTGTGACATGTTCAAAAATATCTATTACATATTTAAATTTAATCTTGTTACCACAAATATAATTAGTCTAAAATAGAACTATTGGTAAATTTATTTACAACTAATCGGCGAATCAATTATTTACAATTATTGATTAGTAGAGCAAATTATTCAATTAATAATTTTCCAACTATATCACTTACAAGGAGAATTGCTCAATCCTGGCAATGCGATATCGAAATTCTTATGATATTATATTCAGTGAATCATGTGTAAAATGTGATTTTCTAGCTACTAGTGAAGCGTTTCCAGTGTTTGGCAGGGGTTAATGCGAAATGATTAGTTTAGTTTTATTTGAACTAGACTCTCATAATACATTATTATATATAAGCATTTAAATATATTGGTTGACTTAGTTCAATAAGGTGAATATATTGACATTAATTTTACATTATAAAATTTCCGCTTGAATTTTAACATAGAAATAAAATTTATCATATCACATCGAGTATGGTATCAAAATGACCATTTCGAAGAGTAGTTTTCAAGCATCTAAAACTTATTAGGATCAACATCGTGTGTCTTGAGTATTCTTATTAAATATAAGAACAGAAAAACTCTTAATAAAACCCTGAGAAACCACCACTAGCAGCTAGTATTTGCTATGTATGTATTGCTTGTTAGGCTAGTATTCTAACAAGCAATTTACTATTTGGTGCTCTACCTTTTGGCGTATGCAGAATATTAATATCGCGTTGGCTGATTATCCACTCATCCTTGTTAATGTACTGGATGTTAGTTTGTAATAGAATCAGCGTACACAGACGTTGAACAGCGCCACTATTAACGTTCCAGATTTTATTTTTCTGTCTAATGTTCCGGGAAGTGACAGCTCGAGATATAATAAATTCCCGCGAACAAATCTGGAAAATTTCATTAAATTTAATACTTAATTCCACACAGGGTAGTTTACTTAATAATTGAATGAGATTTGAAAGGATAAATATAAAATTGCGAATCAATTATTTACTATTATTGATTAGATGTACAACAAGTTCAATTTGTAATTTTGCTCCAATATCACCTAATGCACTGAATGTTTTTAAAAAAATAAAAATTAATTTTTCTATTATAACAAAATGAGAAAATCCTTGATGAGATTTATTAATCTAACTGTCCCAACAGAAACGAACTTATGAGCATGTGGAAATATTTTTGAAATATAGTTTAGACGTTTGCGATTATATTTGGATCCGTTTAATTCAATTCATATAAATTAAAGAAACAACTGTTGAAATCAATGAGAAATAAAGTTTAGTTTTTTTAAATAAAGTATTAAATATTGTGTTAAAAGAGAGAGACATTTATTAAATCAAACAATGTTTCCAACATTTCTATTCATAAGTTTGTATTTAGCCGTGTGTAGTGCAGGTCCACTCACTGTTGGATTGGGAAAGGGATCTTATGATTCCTATATTGTTGGCGGCAGAGAAGCAGCAGCAGGTGAAGTACCCTGGATTGTAACCGTGATTTACTCAAAAGTATTTTTTGTTTGTGGCGGTTCTATAATTTCCAACCGAACTATTCTTACTGCAGCCCATTGTGTGCACAAGTATGTTATCACAAATTTAATGTATTTAATATATTGTTCTTGTTAAATTTTCATCAAGATTGAAAATAAAAATTACACTCAAAAAAATTGAATATAAAAAATATGATAAAATAACAGTGAATATATTTACAGTCCATAAATTAGAAACATATTTTTTTAGCAAGATACTATATATAAACCATTATTAATGTAACCGAACCAATATTGATTAAATTCACTTACAGTTGGTCTAAGGTTTTTGATTATTCTTAAATATCGACTTTAATTAGAGTGGAGTTAGCCTCCTCTCTTCAAATACGCGCCGGTTCATTACGCTATAATCAGGGTGGTTCACTAGTAAATGTGTCCAGAATGGAAGTGCACCCGCAGTTCAACGAAACAACGCTTGACTACGACATAGCAGTACTGATTCTGTCGGCTGATGTGCCCATTGATGGCACAAATGTTGTTGCAGTCAATTTGGCCGCCGCTAACTCTTATCCCTCTGCCGGCACTACTGTAATGGTCGCGGGTTGGGGTGTATTGACCGAAGATAGTGATAAAACTGAGACTTTTTTACATAAAGTGGATGTACAGGTGGTCTCCCGAAGCAGTTGTCAGAGCACACAAAAACACGTTTGGAATATCACCGAACGTATGATTTGCGCAGGAGTGGACGCCGGGGGCAAAGACGCGTGTGAGGTCTGCAATGGTTTTATTTAAGTTCTTCTTTGGTTTAATTGAAAAATGTTTTAATAATTTTCTTTTTGATAATTTAAGTGGGATTCTGGTGGACCACTAACACAGGGCAACACACAGGTGGGTATCGTCTCATTTGGCCATGGATGTGCACTAAAAGGATATCCAGGGGTTTATACCAGTGTGGGTGCTTTGAGGGAATGGATTGATTTGCACACTGTTTAATACGACGATTATTATAATAAAATTTTAAACTAATTAATAGAATTATAATCAGAAGTTATTTATTAATATAATTGTCATTTATTTTAACTTTTAATACCAAAATATCACCAGAATGTGTTTTTATTCTAAATTAAAAATAATACAAAATAAATTAATCCATCTAATTTGCTCTAAATATTGTTCAAATTATTTTAATATCGTGTTAATCATGTTGAGCAATATCAAACAATGCGATTGTCAAGATATTCTAACACTATTGTAGACATAAACAATGTGTTTTCCTGGTTTTCACACTGCTATGAGTGTATAAAATCTGATCAACTGATTAGTGATGGTATTGATTAGGTATTAAGTAACCTGTCATCCAATATAATAAAATTATTGCATGTTTGAGAGATGGGCTCTATTATGTATTAATCAGACTCCAGGGAAGTGTAAATAGATTCGAGTTTTGTCATTTGCGTTGACAGGAAGCTATTACTTTGTATTATATTGTGACGTTTCCGTTACTCGTGTTGTGTCTTTCGAACGTCGCTTTGGACCACCCGTTCAACTATGGTAGGTTAGTGGATGTTAAGTGGTAGCGTGCGGAAGATAAGGCAATGAAAAGGCTTTTTATGTCTGCTAACCAGCCACTGGAGGACCTTTCGGCCTTTCACAGCGATTGTCGAATGTGCGGACCGTTCGTTCACCTAGCGTCTAGTTCTTCGATGATGATTGGTAGCTTCTGGCTAATGGCTCCTTCCGTAATCAAGGTTAATCGACCTTAAGATGAACCGTCACCGTTTTTGTTGTGTCTTCGTGTCTTATAAGTATAGAGCTTAAGGCCCAATACTGTGTGAAATACCCAAAATGGGCTAACCTGTTCACTGGAGGCTGTTGAGTTGGCCCTGCTCTGGTTCTCAAGCTGTCCTCAGTGATGAAGATTACATTCTGTTCCAGCCGTTGGCGTGGGTAAAAACGAATTCGCCTCCGTCCAGCCGTTTTATTTTCACCCCCGAATGTGTAGGCACGCAAGTCTACATTGTGATGAGTATCGGTGAATTCCTGGAAACTCGAATCGTTATATTTTTAAATATAAACATTCAGCCCTATACTATGTATAATAATCAAAATAACTAACCTGTCTACTTAGTTTCGCTGATGTCTTCGATGTTTTTCAGTCCTGTTGTTGAACTGGTTTTGCCCTAATTCCGGCTGTCTTTCGATGACCGCTGAATGTGAGAAAAAAAGGATATCGTCCTGATAATACAGAGTACATCATACCGTTTCTTCTAATCATCATTTGATAAACCCTGAATATGAGGACACAAAGGTTTTCGTTTTAATAAGTGAAGGGGAACTCCTATCTTATTTTCTAATAGTATTTTGATAACTCCTGATTGTGAGAACACAAAGTTCTTGAATGGATTTGTAGTTATATTAGAAATGAATATAGGTAATAATACAAACATATGATACAAAAACTTAAAATTTGAAGGGCAAGAATGGGACTAATGCTAATTAAATGGGAGGGGGCTAAATGTAGGCTTATGTTAATTCAATGAGAGATGGTTCCTTGCAACATTTGTCTATGTGGACTTACAAAAGTTGTCTATGGGAGCCTGGTACTTGCAACAGTTTTCTATGAAAGTTGGGTGCTTGCAACAGTTTTCTATGGGAGCTGGGTGTTGGTAACTGTTGTCTATAGGAGTTGAATGCTTGCAACAGTTGTCGATAGGAGCTGGTTGTTTGCAATAGTTGTAAATGGGAGCTGGTTGCTTTCAAAATTTTTCTCTGTGGACTTACAACAGTTTTCTATGAGAGCTTTGAGCTTCAATCAGTTATATATTGGAGCTGGTTGCTTGCAACAGTTGTCTATGTGAGCTGGTTACTTGCAACAGTTATCCATAGGAGCAGGTTGATTACAACAGTTGTCTATGGAAACTTGGTGCTTGCAACAGTTGTGTATGGAAGTTGGTTGCTTGCAAGAGTTTTCCATTGGAGCTGGGTGTTGGTAACAGTTGTCTATGAGAGTTGAGTGCTTGCAACATTTGTAAATAAGAGCTGGTTGCTTGCAACAGTTTCTATGGGAGCTGGTTGCTTGCAAGTTTTCTATGTGGATTTTCAACAGTTTTCTATGGGAGCTGGGTGCTTGCAACAATTTTTTATGTGAACTTACAAGAGTTGTCTATTGAAGCTTGGTGCTTGCAACAATTATCTATTGGAGTTGGTTGTTTGCAACAATTTTTTATGTGGACTTACAAAAGTTGTCTATTGAAGCTTGGTGCTTGCAACAATTGTCTAGGGAATCCTGGGTCACACCTCCTAAACAAAGACGGACATGTATGTTTTGATGGAACGGTAGGGTCTGCCAATTGACTGAAGAGAGGAAACGCATTGCTAAGTCAAAGGAAGAGACAAAGGATGGCTCTAATGGTAACTGAAACGGAAGTGCCTATGGCTGAAGAATGGCATGCGTTGGGGAAGAGCACACGAGCACCCGAGCAGAGTCAACACAATAGACAAATGTAAACACATAAGTCCATTTTGAATACATTATAGAGTACGGAGCCTTCGGCTCTATACTCATAAGACACAAAAGACTCGACATTTGGTAGAGGCCGAAACGGTCCATTCAACCAACATAAGCAACAGACGCGAACAGACTATATATTTTCTGGAAAGTGATTAACGAAATAAATCGGCCGCTACCAAATCAACACGACCGAGCTACCTCTAAAGTGGTGGTGGTGGTGGAAGTGTGATCCAAAAGAGGCTTTCGAAAGTCAACACCCAGTGGAGGAAAACGTCTCAATATTATTAAGAGTTAAGCTGAGGTATAATAAAGTCTTATTATTTGAGTTTAAATGTTTCCTAAAAAAGCACATTTCTTATAAAAATATTGACAATTATTGTAATAAGTTATGTGGATAAAAATATAATTCTGACAAGTAAATATTAGTTTGTAATAAAATCAGGGTTGCACACACTGTGATCAAATCACCTTGTTACTAAGGTGACCATTAATGTGAAGGAATTCAGTGTTCTGTCTAATCTCACTGGGAAGTGACAGCTCGAGACATATTAAATTTCCAGGAATAAATCTTGAAAAATTTATGGAATTGAATGTAAAGTTTGCTCATGTGATCACATTTAGTTTCCAACACTTTATATTTTAAAAATGTAACCTACTTTATATACTTATCTATCTGAAAATGACGTGTTGTATATAAATTTTATAAAGGTTAAATTTTAATGATAACATTTATAAAAAGAAATATATAGATAAATTAATTTTTGCAAAATTTAATTCTGATAATATATAATCTTATTTCTGACATTTTCAGAAATATCTATACCATACTTAATTTTAATCCTGTTTCCACAAAAATAATAAATTTAAAATAGGACTATTGATAAATTTATTGTCAAATAATAAAATTCTTAGTAAATTTATTAGCAACTAATCGGTAAATCAGTTATTTGCTATTATTGATTAGAGGTAAACTCAAGATAAATTTAATCTGTCACTATTTTCTTGTTGTTTCGCTTTATTTTATATTTTTCAAGTAATTAGTGACTTAATATTAATACTAAATAATTTGAAATATAAATTTTGTAATAAAAAGTTTTTATGAATGACTCAGTTTGAAGTAAAAACTCATTCGTTGCTATCGTTCACTGATTACTCGAATAATATAAAATAAAGCAAATTAATAAAATAGTAGTCTATTAGCTGGCAGGTAAAAAATATATCTTGAGTTTACTACAAGTTTAATTAGTAATTTGGCTCCAATATCACTTAATGCACTAATGTCCTTTAAAAACTATAAGATATGCTTTCTATAATTATAAATTTATAAAATCATTTGTGAGATTTATCTTAATAAAATCACATTGATATCTTTTCAAGTTTATACAAGTTTGTGGTAAATTTCAACATAATGCTTAAATCTTCGAGAAAGTTGTTTATTAATTAATGGAACAACAGTTGAAATCAATTAGAAAAAAAGTTTAGTCTTTTAATAAAATATTGAATATTGTGCTAAAAGAGAGAGACTTTTATTAAATCAAACAATGTTTACAACAATTCTAGTCATAAGTTTGTATTTAGCTGTTTGTAGTGCAGGTCTACTCAGTGATGGATTGGGAAAGGGATCTTATGATTCCTATATTGTTGGCGGCAGTGAAGCAGCAGCTGGTGAATTACCCTGGATTGTTTCCTTGAGTTATGCCGGAGAATTTTGGTGTGGCGGATCCATATTATCCAAACGAACTATTCTTACTGCAGCCCATTGTGTGGACGGGTAGGTGATGTTAAAATTAAAGTACTCTAATTTTCATATATATTTAAACTATGTTTGTTTGCTCTCAATTATATCCATATTTCAATATTTAAACTAAAAACCTAATAAATGGCATTTGTTTGATCATTAGATAAAATATGAATAAAATACAGTAATCAAAGTTAATAATCATGTGTTTTATTCCCATTTTGACTATTGTTAAAACTAATGTCAATTTTTAAGTTTATAGTTTGAATTTTAAAATATGGACATAATTGAAAGCATGCAAACATATAAGGAAATCAGAGCACTTAATTTATTGTACTTGTTAAATTTTCCCCAATTTTGAAAATAAAAATTTCAATCAAACAATTGAATATAAACAATATAAATATGATAAAATAATATTAAATATATTTACAGTCCTTAAAATAGTTTATTAGCTAGATGCTGTATATAAACCAATAATAATGTAACCGAACCAATATTGATTAATTTCAATTACAATTGGTATAATGTTTTTGATTATTCTTAAATATTGATCGTTGAATAGACTGGAGGCTACCTTTTTTCAAATACGTGTCGGCTCATTACGTTATAGTCAGGGGGGTTCACAAGTAAATGTGTCCCGAATTGTAGAGCACTCGCAGTTTAACAATGTTACCTTTGACTACGATATAGCAGTACTGATTCTGTCGGCTGATGTGCCCATTGATGGCACAAATGTTGTTGCAGTGAATTTGGCCGCCGCTAACTCTGATCCCTCCGCCGGCACTATTGTAAAGGTGGCGGGTTGGGGTGCACTGACCAATGATGGTGATATACCTGACACATTTCTATATAAAGTGGAGGTACAGGTGGTTTCTCGAAGCAGTTGTCAGAGAGCACAAGAAAACTTTTGGGAAATCACCGAACGTATGGTTTGTGCCGGAGTGGACGCCGGGGGCAAAGACTCGTGTCAGGTATGCAATCGTTTTATTTGAGTTCTTCTTTGGTTTAATTGAAAAATTTTGTAATTATTTTTTTTTGATAACTTAAGGGCGATTCTGGTGGACCACTAACACAGGGCAACACACAGGTGGGTATCGTCTCATTTGGCAATGAATGTGCACTAAAAGGATATGCAGGGGTTTATACCAGTGTGGGTGCTTTGAGGGAATGGATTGATTTGCACACTGTTTAATGCAGTGATTATTATAATAAAATGTTCGACACATTTATTGAATTATAATCAGAAATTATTTATTAAATTAGTTGTTATTTTAGTGTTTGATTTAACTTTTAATATTAAATCTATCAATATTAAACCAGAATGTTTTTTTATTCATGATTAAAGATAATACATAAATAAATTATTCAACCTAATTCTTTTTTCTAAATATAATTCATTTAAATCATGTTAATCATGTTGAATTGTACGCATTAGTATATTATTAACATGTTAAAGAATATTCCATATGAAGTGAATCTATAATCTTATGGACTCTCCTCTACTCTACTGGACATCACTTTAATTTAATGTGTTCTAAAGATTTTGTATACGGCTCTGAGAATATACAAACTGATCAACTAATTAGTGATGACCTGTTGAGTATGTGATGACCTAGTGATGAGTATTAAGAACCCAGGCATCCAATCGAATCAGATTATGACGTGTTTCAGACGTACGCTCTATTATTTATTAATCAGACTCTCAGGAGAGTGTAATGTGATTTAGAATAGATTCTACTTTTCTCTTTTGTCCCGACAATGGAAGCCATTACATTTTATTATATTTATTTTTTATTTTGAATTAAATAATAAGTTCCAAAAAATCTAGTGTCAATACTAGTATAGAGCGGGATTTTCTTCCCTGTAATCAGGGTCTATTCGGTAACAAGCCTAAGGATTCAGGTAATAACTCTCTTTTAAGCAATAGTGGAAACAAACTTTGGCCTCCGTTTCAACCTAGTTCAATACAGCTTATAAAACTTAGAGACCCATGAGGACCTGGGTTTTTGTTACTTAGGATAGATGGAAGGAGTCGATAAGACACGCGACAGACAGAGTGAAATGGTCTTACAATATAATAAGTAAATGTAAAAAAACTTATTTCTCTAACTAGGTCATTTAAAAATTGTGCACTTCGAAAACATGTCGCCTTAGAGATTCTTATTCTAGTCATAATTTACAGTTTGTTGTTTATTAATAATAAATTTATTAAATATTTAAATTAATTTATTTTTGATGAATTTTTTTTGTAACATATTTTGAAATTTTACTAATATTTTCATTTATTATTAAAAGACTGTCAGAAATAATTTGTTTTCACAGATTGATTTAAATATATTACAAATTAAAATTTATATTATTCAACAAATTTCTTTTTATTTTTTGTCTATAATACTGTAATATATTTCATATATTACGGCCACACTCAAAACCCATACCAACACCCCCTTGCTAACATAGATCATCCACTGTAGTGCTTACACTTTAAGATATCAATACTAGCGCAATTACTAGTCGCGGCTCAGCCTTGACTTCCTCTACACTTATGCGTGGCCAAATCTATTGGTCAGAGCATGTTGGATTGGCACCCCATGATAATCAGGAAGTCGACAGAGGCCTCCTAGTGCCCGGAGAGCCATTAGCCGCTTAATCGATGTCTAATGCTAATTCATGTAATAATAAATACTAAATGTTATATGCAGCGGAGTGCCGTAAAATATAGGTTCATGTTTAGCATTAGTTTACTAAGAGCCTGCAGTATTGTATACGCATACTCAATGTATGACGTATTCAGTTACTCTAATCAAACGTAACGACCGTATATAGCAGTGCGTATTGGTGAATACTCGATGTTAGCTATAATAGCCACTGTATATAGCAGTGAGTAATTACGAATGAGTATTTGCTTCCGGCGTAGTTGTTTTCCAAAGCTTCTAGAATGATCTATGTTCGCTCTGAGCAGACTCCGAGCCTGCGCTCTAACGCAAACCGAGGTGTT
>JAQFXN010004002.1:0-10260 GCA_034693365.1 Liacarus xylariae
TTTATATTCATTAGAAAATGTGATTAAATACTAAATATTATAAGTTTGAGAAATAAGTCAAAGAATTGACAAAAAGTATATTTCAATTTACAAAATATGAGTTTTAAATAATTAAATGGCACAGAATATTAGGGTGGCATGAAATTGTTGACTCAAACCGTTTATCCAATATTTAATAGCATTTTATTAGCGATTATGCAGTGATTGTGATTAATGTTATATCAATTAATAATAATAATAATTTTATTGAATTCAAGAACACGTCTTAAATAATACAAAAGATTATAAATACAATTCTAATTTTTTACAAAACTTCTGTATTTAGTTTCAGATCTTATATTTATTATTTTAATTAAGTGAATAAAAATCTCAATAATCGTATTCTATCGCTGCGATTGTTAAATGTGTTGAATCACAAAAATTTGTCCAAAATTTCAATGATATTGTCGATCTCTAACTAATGGTGTGTCGAAACAGCACATACTCTGACTAATTCCGATTTGATTGAAAGTGAATTTGTTTAGTTGTTTGAAGAAGAGCTCAAATATTGATTGTGTATTGTATACACGTTTTACAGCACTATTTATTTTTATTATCGGTTTTCGGTAGTTATGATTACAATATATTATTTTATTAAAATAGTATTTATTTATGTGTTTAGTGTTCGATAAATTTTATTAAAAATAAATCAAAATGAATTAACACTATTATTACCGGTAAATAAAACGATGAAAACTTTTTAGTCGTTCCTATAGTGAAAGTTAAATAATACTTATGTATTGAATAATAAAGCATTTTAAAAATTATAATGTTTATCCATAATTGGATTACAGCTATTTTCTTTAGTTGAAAGCAGGGATGCTCTCTGATTTTTGCCACTGCATTCTGTGATGATCAAGAATAAGTTATTTATACACTTTAAGTACTGATAAAATATGCCTTAGATAATTGAGCAGATTGAAAAACCGGTTTTTAACTTTAAAATCGCTAATAACTCCTTAACTAAACAGATTTGAATTAAACAAAGAGTAATACTGGTCCTGATACACGCGTTCCATTCATGATGCTTACTTCAACCCTAAATTTGTAAATTTTATAATTTTACTCTGATATTTACAATTTAATATATTTGAATATACAGTCCGTAACAAAAGTCATAGACCTGTCACGTAGAAGATCGGTAACTTGGCAAGCAAAATGTCACAAGTAAAATCTGGACTGCACTTAAGAATGTGGGGAAAAATTATTTTGTAAACTTAAATACGATTTGACTTAGAATTTAATGCTGAGTATTGCTATCTAAATGAAATCTTTCTATGTCATCTACTTTTTAAGATATTTCACTTTAAAGTTAATAGGTAAAAATTTTATACAGTATATAAAATATAAATGGGTGGAATATTATGGGGATGAGAGAAAAACAAATGTACATATTTTAAAATTTAAAATGAAAATTTACAGTCAATATGACAGATATTAAATAATTTGTAAAATATATTTTGTTTAAATAACATTATTAAAATCTAAGTGAAGATTATAGTTAAATTTGACTATATAATCTTGATTTCACCACTTAACTTTCATTATAATCCTGAAATAATAATATGATATGAAGTATTTTATAAAAATTTCTTAATATTGACACCTTTTATAAGAAAATTATTTTTTCAGATTATGGATATAAAAAGACATCCATAAAGCCTCCAAATAACATATCATATGAAAATTACGATATTATATTATATATGAATTATATTAAGCTAAATTATATTACAAATTTAGCTGCTTTTACACCACATAGATTTCAGTTACAGTGCTTTCTCGATTCTGTTAACACGTTTGGTTTGAGACAGTTAGTTAACAGAATCGATTAGTTCATAGGATCAATTTGGCTATACATGTTTACTTTTTTAGAAAATACGAATGAATATAAGTGAAGAGAAAAGCCATACCCTGAGGGTCCAGCCCGGAATACCCCTCTGTGATTTTGGTCCGATATTCCAAGGTCGCTCGCGAGATAACCCCCTCCCCTAAAGCAATTTCGAGAGAACGGCGTCGTTTTTAAAGAATATTCTATGAAGTTCTGGAAAATGACAAAATTCTTTCAAATTGTTACTAAATTTGGTAATTTCAATTAAATTCTCACAGAATTCATAATAATTTTCCTAAATTTTCAAATTCTGTTAAATTTTTGCAGAAATAGTCTAAATTTGGTTAAATTACGTAATTTTTAATTAAACTCTAAGAACTTGATGATTGCGCAATACCATCCCCTGGACCCTTTGTCCAAAGTTTGGCAAATATAACGTCATAAACTGGAATTTCCTCTGGGAGCGTGAACTATAGGCCAATGCTTTGGGTTTCGCGCCTAACAGAGTAGTTCTGTTCGAACCCTGCCTTAAGTGAACATTTTCTCTCTGAGTTTAGTTTGTTGGGCCTGGGGTGGGGCAAGATGACCACAGACCCAAACCAAGGGTCGTTAATTGATAGTATGCGATCAGCTATCGCCACGAGCCTCGCTATACGGAGGGCCCAGGTGTGTTCTCTTAAATCTGTGACACCATCCTCGCTGTCATACCTCTGAGTTAAGCAGTGATCCCTGGCTGGGTTGAAATCCCCGGTTGTGCAGGGAGAAGGTCCCCCTAAAAGGGGATTGGATAAAAAAAACTCATTTAAAGTACATATTTTATACAAATAATGAGTTAATCTAAGAGATAAAATATGACCTTTATTCCACTGACTTTTCAGGAGTAGTATCTCAAGAAAAGGTCTGATAATGCGCATGACATACTTTGACAATTAGCTAACAATGTAGGAAGGAAATACATATTTGGTCGATTTGGATGAGGATCAGTCTATCTGATCTTTGGATAGCGCTAACAGACTTAAAAATATAAACTTTATCTTTGATCCTCATCACCGGATATTTTTATTCAAATATATTATTTAATAATCAATAAAATATATGAGAACATTATTATTTATATTATGTTTTATTATTCGTCCTCCTCATCCTCCTATCATATGGGTTAGTTGAGAAAATATCAGTTAAAAGCATATATTATCATAAAAATATCTTTATTTTACCCCTAAAAAAATAGCAAGGGGTTGGTTGGATAAACTGAAATTTTGCATAGTAAACTATAATCGGACACTTTATCGATTAGTAAAATCAAAATTGCGAATTTTAATCGACATCCAAATTCCTTGCATTGCTAGTTGCTTTACAATATCTCCCCTGAGTTCGAGATTTTCCAAAATACTCCCTTTGTACCCCAAATACTTTTTTTTATCCTACTTCCCTTGTGCATTATTCATATTTTGGAATTTTGTATACCCCCCCCCCCCCCCTGGCATTTTGAGAAAATTCCAAAAATACCCCCTCAATACCGCCCTTGATTCGGCCGACCTTGGCGACCCCTGTTTACAAGATTTCTATTTTCTATAATATATTCGTTTTTTTGTTTGTTATTTCAGTGAAAAAATGTTTGGTTTTGTAATGAGATTTTTCAAGTATTCATTTATCTTCATTTATATTATTCATAAAGCTTACAAGAATTCTTCTGTATGCATTTTTGATTCAAGTGTTGGAAGTATTGTTTAAAATGTCTTTATTCTGTTATTTTAAGAGCAAATATTCTGTTAAATTTAGTTTTTAAAAGTTTGAAAAATTAAATTATTTTCTTGTTATTAATTTTACAATTGAAATAAGTACATTGATTTTATTTTCACCTGATACTACTGTATGTGTGCATGCTATCCAATATATTTATATTTCATTATTCAAATTAAAGGTTTCAAACATTGATACAACCTTGAATAATAGGTTTAATAAGAATATATCAAATTTAATATAATTAGCATCATTTAGCACTCGTCAGATTCTTGCAGAATTTGATTAAAAATGACGTAATTTAACAGAATTTCAACTAATTTTGCAAGAATTTAAAAGAATTTGACAGAATTCAGACAAATTATCATTAATTCTCTTAGAACTCTACAAAATTTGACCAAATTTAACAAGAATTTTACAAAATTCTGTTATTTTTTAAGAATTTAGACAGAATTTCATAGAATATTCCAAAAGCGGCTGTTTCTCAAAATTTTTAAGTGAGAGGTCATTACAGGTGAGAGTATTTTGGTAAATTTTAGAAGACAGGCGTGTATTTTGGCTTGCCCTTGGCCATCCCTACTGTAAATAGATTATTGTCATTATATTATGAAATAACTGCTCTGACTTTATTACAAACTCCAACATTTCATTATTTCTTAATTAGTTTGTTTACCCGAAACCCTCATTTTCTTATTTGATATAAAATTACATATTATTATTTAAGCTAAAAATAACTGCAAATTAATTAAAAATTCTTAAAACATTTTCATTACATTATGTTTTGAAGTTTTGAATTGAATTCACAATAAATTATTAAAATTCAATGAATTAATTGCAAAATATCTATTGCTTCTTCTCTATAGTATTATATCATCAAATCTAGGATGCATTGTGGAAGGAGTAGAACCTAAAATATTCCCTTTAATTTTGGCAGTAAAGGTACCCCCAGTTCAAATTCGGAGAAAACGGTGCCAAAGGTGAATTTTACTTTGCAATTTTATATCAAATCACAGCACAGAATAACCACTCCTCTGATCTTTTGACGAAAAAATACCCCTAACACTTTCAAGTTTGCAGATAATAATCTGGACGTCAAGCCAAGCTCGTCCGAGACCGGAGGGTATGGGTGGGAATTTGAAAAATTTCTATCAAAATACCAGTGGTGTGCATAAATTGAAAATGCAAAGAGGGTTTTTATTTTCAAATTTTAAAAAAGCTTTGACTTTTGCCTAAAGTCAGGGATATTTTTGCTATACCTCCCTTGGCTACCCCTGGTGTTGTGTTAAATTTGATAAAAATATCAAAAATTCTTTGTTAAAATATACACATATTCTGTAGATTTATCGTTAAAGCACTCGAAGTTATCGTGAAAAAACCATTTGGCATACATTGACATTCACTCCTCTACGGCTATAATAATAATAGTCCCTTCACTTCAACCTTTGTATTCATGATATAAGCAATCGCTGAATAATACAGAAGAATGAGAAGCCGTTTAAATGATTGAATACTCGATACAATCGATAATCGTTTTGAAAATACATTTTATCGATAGTATTGTAAACAATAATAATCTGAGAAAATATTAAATCAATTGAAATGAGTTTTTCAATTCAATTCAATATATTCTGAATTAACTAAAAGTTTTTGCAAAAAATTATTATTAATTAAAGCATTAAATAATTTATACTTCAATTGAAAGCAAAACATCAAAAGAGAAAATGGTTTCAAAAGCCGGAAAACTATTGCTTAAAAATACGATTCAATCGCTTGAACACCAAAATAAAGTCAGTTTTGATTGAATTGTTTTGAAATTAAATTATTATTTTTGACAAAAAAAAAATTTTGAATTAATTTTTGAGAACAGATTAGAGAAGAGAAGGAAATGTGGAATAAATGGCAAAACGAGAGAAACCATACAAACAATAAACGAAAGGAAAGAGATTTTGACTGTAATTACGATAAAAGTCATTCAAATGAAGACAAACACAAATCGATTGATAACAAGACGTGTAAAACAAAAGATGAAAAACCAAACAATTTTTGGTTAAAGAAACTGATTTCAGAAGAAGAAAAACTATCGAATGAAAGGTCTAAACAATTAAGTGTTGTTTTATTTAATTTCTTTATTTTTGCGAATATTTGAATCAATTTATTAATTATTTCAATGCTCTTAACCGAACAGATGGACACACAATGGGTTCAAAGAATTATATTCTGAAGAATTGACTTCTGATAAGAGTTCCTCTGATTCTGAGGAAGAGATCAAAAAGAAGAGCAAAAAGAAAAAGAAAAAACATAAAAAACATCACAAAAAGGATAAGAAGAAACGCAAAAAATGAGTTAATTTTCGTCCAAAACATTTCGCTTAAATATTTTGTAATATTTTATTCATTAAATCATTGACTTATTTAACAATTGATGCAATTATTTGATAATATGTTCATTAATGGAGTTTTATCATCATTTTATAGTTAATACCGACATTGAGTTTATATAATTCTTTGGATTTTATTGTTTTGAACTCAATTTTTAAAAAATATTTACCGTAACTTAATTTTAAATAGAATATACCGGTAATCAGTGGTTAAGGGGTCGCCCAAATAAATTAAGAGTTGACTCAACCCTATATCTAACAAGAATGTGAAGGACAGGGATGTGCAGAGGGGGGTCCAGCCCGTAATACCCCCCCCCTGGCGTTTTGGTCGGATACCCCTAAGGTTCTGGTCGAGGGTTGCTTTTAATTGTGACAATTTCTAATTCAAAGATTACTTTTAGACTTAAAAATCATGAATTAATTGACGTATTATATGACAAACTATTCAATGCAATACAAAATAGTAAACAAAAATGTGTTTAATTTGATTAAAACTTAATTTAATTTAAATCAAAAATTGGGTTCAATTAATCCAAAATACAATCAATACTTTGGTCTGACTTTGAGGTAAATTAAAGCATAATTTTATTTCAACTTTTGTTTTGAAGAAAAATCTTATTTTCAATAAATATTTGATTTAAAAAAAAATACTGTCTTTTGATTAGATTTTTATTGAAAACAATGGATAAGACATACGAAGAGACAAATGAATGGTTAAAACAATTGAGGGATCAGTTGTCGAAAGAGGAATACATTAGACTTAACTATAAATCGATTATTGAGTCCATTATATCGAGAGTTATAGCAATGGATGTCCGCAAAAGTGAACTATTATTCAATCAATTATTAGAGCAATTGATTAAAACTTTAGACTATAATAGAAGACATCCTTCGCCACAAAGAAGTCTCTGTTTTGTTGATTGTGTGGAGAAATTGTTGGCAAAAGTGAGCATTAGTTCAGATGTATTGACAACTAATAGCAACGAAAACAATGAAAACTTTTTAATTATAAAAACAATTAAACTTATGCTTAAAGACAGCGATTCTATTGATTACAGCAATGAAGCAATTCTGAGAATCACTGATAAACTGTTGAAACTTCTGGATTCGATACGAGTTTTGCCTAAATTAGAGCCAAACAGTAATTCAGTGATTGTTTTGAATAATTTAATTCTCAATACTATTCGTTGTATTTATATATTAATCAATAATTTCAAATACAATATAATGAGTCGCGATTTGAATCAATTTTGTGGCCAATTATTGGGTTCATTGAAGTTGTTCTGCTTTTATGGTATTCCCGGATATGATGTCTCAAAGACTACATATTCAGCACTCTTTCCGTCTCCTTTCAGTCAATTTAATGGTTTGAATACATTTTAGTAATTCTTTAAATGATTTGTTTTATTGAAACAATTGTTTGGTTTTATTTAATTAAAGAATTGATGGAAAGCGGTTCCAATGAAAGGAAAGGTTCGGTAAATAAGAAAAACAGACACAAGAAGAATAAAAACAAGAGTCTAATCAATAATCAAGACTTGGATGACGACAACGAATGTCTTGCCGTACATAAAGACACCTCTAATGTCAAAGTAATGACATCTGATTCAGAGTTTTCGTCGTCTGATTACGAATCTGTTGGCCAAACATCTGATGGATTGCGTATTCAGAGATCGTTAACCAACAAAATCCGATTCATTTCCTACGAAAGCCTTTCTTCGGCCCTAAACTTATTCGACAAAAGAATTATATTTGGGTTTTGGTCTTCATTTATACAGAGCTCGACATCCGGTTCACTGATTTGGTCCTTATCTAAAGAGCCGTCGGCCAGAGTCAGGGCATCGGCACTAAATTTTTTGCACAAACTCTTATTGACTGGCGATCCATATGTTATGACTTTAGCGGACGAGTCGTCAAATAAGTCAACAAAACAAATGTCATTCACTCCATTGTCTCAATCATTGGCACAAATGGTCGCAGAAATACATTACGGAATGCATTCAATACTATTCAGAGAAATAAATACATCGGTTCTGATTCAGACATTCAAATGTCTGTCCCTTTTGGTGACAATCAGTCCCTACAAAAAACTCAAAAATGATTTATTGATCAATTTGTTGGACAAATCATTATTACTGTTAACTCATAGAGACATTCAAATACAGAACTCATGTCTGGCTCTGGCGGTTAAGATCTTTGAAGTCCAGCCCTTTCCCGAAGATCTGAAGACTTGGATCGCAACCAGTGCTGGCATTCAAGCCATAAATAAATTGTTTGACTACTCGTGTGAAGCGATTATAAGTACGCAATCAATCCTTCTTTGCGGCGAATCATTAAAACTAATGACAACTGTTTTAAAGCAAAAGTCTTTAATCGAATCGCTTTTAAACTGCAATGAAATCAATTTAAGTCTAAATCTATTGATGAATGTGTCGACAAAATGTCTCGAAAATGAAATATTTATTACAAATCTTGTTATTCAAAGTCTTGTCTCTAAATATCTGTTCGCTTTGGGAACTAATCTTAAGAATAGTAATGTCAATGAAGTGGTAATTAATCAAAAGAATTGGTGGTTATCTGTATTGAGATCAAAATTAATTGTTTTGAGTCTCAATTGTATGGACCCATCGATACCACAGTCGACTCAATGCGTTGTCATTGACTTCATATCTACTATAAGTCCAAATGTTTTTGAATCATTTGAACCAAATCTGAAATTTTCATTAATATCTCAATTGATTTCTATAATGAGAAGCAGTGAATCCATTAGTGAAGACGTGAACTGTCAGTCGGCGGCCATTCGTTGTTTAGGTGTTTATCAATCATTTCAATCAATGACTGATGACTTGAATTATTTATTTGATGTATCAATGCTTGCGATAGAAATTTTAGACAATTTTTCTCTCATTTATTATTCCAAAAAGTCCTCGCATTTGCTATTATATCAAAGTTCATGGACTTTAGCCAACTTTAGTGATATTTTGAAAAAATATTATTTACAAAATACTAATGAAATCACAATTGAATTTCTTTTCAAATTAATTAAATCCAATCTAAACTGTTATGACTTGCAGTTCAGTAATACTATGCAATCGGAAAACATCAAAACTAATTTAGTTCGTTGTTCGGGAAGTGCTTTATATTTAATACTAAATCGCGAACAAAATCTACCGACAATTGACTTTAAATCCAATTTAGATAACAAATTCTTCCGTCTATTTATAGATTTGATACAGAAATATATTCTAACTCTAAGTAATTCAAAAAACTTTAAACTTCATTGGAATATATGTATTGTTTTCAGTTATTTGTTAGAAATTGATTTGTTTTTAGATTTATGTAAATGTAATACGAGTTTAGTTAAAGTGACCACTGATTTGCCAAAAGATTCAAATCCTAACAGTAGTTATCAATTAATTGATTGCATTTTCGATAATCTACTGATTCTAATGCAAACTTCGCGTAACCATAAGGTTCAGTCTTATGCTGTTTATGCCATTTGTTCGCCAAATAGTTATTTTAGTGGAAAGTATTTAAATGAGTTATGGATTTTGATAACAAATTTTATGATTAAAAACTATTCATTAGTTCCGCTAAATATAAGAAACAATTGGTTCGAAAAATTTTGTTTCTCTATTAATAAATTGATTGATAATTATTTTGATTCAAATATTAGAAACGATCCAAAAATAATCGAAACGATAACTAATTTATTAAACTTTTTAACAAACGATACGTTTATTATAAATAGTGATCAACAAAGTTGTGATTTTGTTAAAACTTTGATTAAAGCATTGAATCAATAGATTAATTTTTCTAATCAAATACTTTGTCTAAAAACTACTCAATTTTTTACTAATCAAATAAAAAATATTATTAATTCACAAAAATATTTTGTAATCTTTTGTAAAATTGAACAGTCGTATTATATTTTCTTATCTTGTAAAAAGTTGGAAAATAGCATTAAAATTTGACCAGTTAAGATTGATTATAGATTTCAATTTATATATTTTTGTGAAAATGAATTTTCATTTTTTACTTTTATTATATCTATTTATGCTTGTAAAATTTTATTTGCAAAACTTACATAAATTAACTTGTTTTATTAATATATAGTTATTTAATCAAAATGTATTAATTATAAACTATTGGGCCATTGGTTATCTCTGTTATGGTCAATTGATTTGATATGTTAGCACATAGTCTATCACTAAATATTTTGAGGTGGTTTTCCAATTTAGATATACAGATTGGTATATGTCTGATACAA
>JAQFXN010004003.1:0-10259 GCA_034693365.1 Liacarus xylariae
AGTATACGCTAATGGAGTGTTGCTATGGTGGGTCTAGTATATATGGGGGTCAATGAGCCATAGCGGGTTAATGATAGTGGGCCGTAATATATGAAATATATTACAATATAATCAATAGAGTTAAAAGAGATAATCCCAACACTGATCGGTTTTTACTTAAAAATGAACTATTGTATAGAAACAAGAATGGAAAACTAGTATTGGAACTGCCTGACATTTTAATTTATAACGTCCTCTGTCTTCATTATGACCATCAGATATCTGGTCACCATGGATTTGATAGGACTTATAATAGGATAAAAGATAGATTTCATTTCCCAAACATGAAAGCAATCATCAGGAAATATGTAAAGAGTTGTAATGATTTTCAATCCAGAAAACGGCCGAGTAGACGACCATACGGTTTAATGCAAGTCACGAAGATTTCAGTAAGCCGATAAGTAGATAATTGATTTTCTCGGTAATTTTCTTACTTCACAACATGGTAACAAATATTTACTGGTAGCTGTTGATTCATTTACAAGATATGTAGAAACAAAAGCAACATCGGATTCCACAGCGGAAACAGTGGCAAAATTCCTCATTAACAGGATAATAACAAAACACGGATGTTTTTCATATTTGATCAATGACAGGGCTCAAGCATTTATTTCGAAGATTATAGAGAATTTGGTACGGAGAACTTCATTTTATCCGCAATCTAATAAATGCGAGAGAGTTAACGTATCAATAGCTAATATACTCTCAAGCTACGTATCGAATCACCTTAAAAATTAGAACAATGTATTAAGCTCTATCACATTGTCTCTGAATACTCAATACAATCGTTCGATTGGTACAAGTGTTTTTTATATTATGTATGCTAGATATTGTGTTCTACCAGGCGATATCCCTATTGTTAACATCGACGAAAATTAACGCATAAATCTTTGGAAGTCAGCGTGTGATTTGGCGATAAAATACACAGAAGTAGTTCAACAATACAACAAGTCTTATTACGACAAGAAGAGACAGGACATGGCTTTTAAACTTTGGAATAGTGTAATGGTCTATTCGCCTAAATGTAAGATCAGCAGAGCCAGTAAGCTCCTCATATTTTGGCATGGACCTTACGAGGTCATTGCCGTTAGATCCCCAATCGTTTACGAGGTAAGACATTCACCCAACAAAACTCTTGTAATTCATGTAAGTCGTTTAAAGAGATTCTATGATTGAGCCACTTCCCAAAGAACAGCGAATCTCTCAATAATACCTGTTGAAAGTGGTTCTAACCTACGATCCAAACGACTTGGACGTCCTTCTCATCCTGTAGTACAACGAAGTGATAATTCCCAACCTGCTAACATCGTTCATCGTCCTATACATCGATACAACAATCGATTTAACGTCCTTAATGCTTTAGCCATATTGATGCTCCTTTTCTTATTCTCTACTACAAGGGCTTTTAAACTTACATCTCTAGTCTAATGGCGATCTTCCAATAAAAGAGTAATAACTAGAGCTAGGAAATTTCGGGAATTCCAGATATTTATTTGTAAGTATGAGTGTCGGGAATTGTATTATATTGTTCATATGGGTTGTTATAGACTTCAAATATCAAGGTTTTATTTTCCCGATATTCCCAATATGAAGGGTTGTTCCCGATATTTAGGATTTATTGTTTATATTCCCGATTTGATTTTATCATCTAATCCTATAATAACAAGATAGAATATCTGGTTACTATTAGCAATGTTTTTATGAGAAAATTATTATTTAATCGATTATTTCATAAAAATAATAAAGATGATTAAGAAAATATATCAACAATAATTATAAATTCCGAATAAAGACACTAATTTTTAAAATAAATTTTTCGGAATAAAATTACTAATTATTTAATTTAATCAAACACGTAGAAACCAAATACCGTAAGCCTCAAAAATTTCGAGTTCTCTTATATTTTTATCAAATAAATATTGATAAGATATGAATGTAAAAATTAAATAGAGTATAAAATAGGTGAAAAAATTATATTAATTAAGGCTTAATCATTAAACGATTAAATTACTGGATATATTAGGAGATTTTGCAAAACAAAAAATTGAAAAATAATTATCTAAAAACCAAAGATGAGAAATGTTTAGGTACGAGATATATTTAAAGTAGCCTAGAGGAGTGTAAAATTACAGAATATACCAATATTGAGCTAAGGAGTGGTACAGGAGATATATCTCGAAATAATTAAATTGTTACAGAATTTCGCAGAATTATGATGAACTATGCAAGTATTTAACAATATTTAACCAAATATAGTTTGACAAAATTCTCATATTTTTCAAAATTTTGAGTGAATTTAACAAAATATTAAATAAGCAGCACAGTAAATATACTTTATTGTTCCCGATTTTGCTCCCGATTTAAGCCATTTTTAACTCCCGATTCCAGACCGATTTGATAGGTTTTTACTCCAGATATTTCCTAGCTCTATTGATAACTGATTTGATACCTTATAACTTAAATTTCGATGTGATGTCCCCTTGTAATGTCTTTAACTAGGATGACAAGTCAAGTCAACTTTTATACAATTGGTGTTTTGATTTATTCACACCGAGTTTCATAAATCCACTTAAGCAGCATTGTACAGATCACGAATTAGATCGACAAAATAGAGTTGTGCCATTAGTACTCTGGGTCGCTGACACCCTCATCGTGACAGTTACCTCTGGCATAGGAGCTTATTTCGCATTAAAAACACAACGACTCGAGAATATAGTTGAAGACATAATTAAATAACTAAACATAATATATGAAAAAGTATTAAGAAGAGAAATTGCGGATTTTCACATTAAAAATGCACTCGAGCTGGCAGGAGTTCAACTTAACAAAACCGAATTTTTTATTGAAGCGACAAAAAGCCAACTCAAATAGGATGTATAAATTATATAGCATACAAGTTGGCTGAAGTCAAAATTAATATTCAGGGAACAATTAGAAAGAAATGTCAACTTGAGCTATAATAAAAATTATTAGAAATTTTAAATACGTCACTTTTATGAGAAGACACATATCATTTACAGTATACGCTTATTAATTCAAATATAGACTCCGTCAATAACAGAATAACTTTTGCAGTACTCACAAGAAAAACTTCTAATCAATTATTGGTTTTGGAAGCAGATTCGTTTGTTTTATATAATTATTCGGACATAAAATATTGCTAAACTCGATATTCAGGACCATATAATTTGGTTCATCACACTATTTCAAATTGTTCCGCTCCCCTACCTAAACTGAAAAAATGATGTATATCTTAAATACAAAGGACGCTATCAATTGTTCAACAGACTATTTCAAGGAATATCAATGGGAAACCACTGATTATTTAATTGAAAATACATTTAAAACGTCCAGATAATGACTAAAGTGAATTAAAATTTGGTCTATTGCTATTATAACAACATAACCATTAAATCACTGGAATTTGTTTGCTCGATTAAACCGTTTAAATTACGAATCGACTATTCTTTTACAATCAATGATTTCAATTACACGGCTGATTACTGTAATACATCAGTTGTAATCAGTTCATACGTGTTGTCTGATAAATCTAATAAATTTCTATCTAAAGTAACGAACAACTACTCTTTCAACCTCGACGATTATTTGAGTGAAATAGATAAAATATATTTGGAAAATATTGAGGATCTTCACGAGAGAACTAATCTAACATTGATTATTCACGTTGGCGCCGCAACTTCGCTATTAGTCATTGGTGCTATCTATATATTACTTCGACTTTATCTTGTTGGTAGAAGATACAGAACTCTCGAACAAATGCATCTCCAAATAGTCTGCGAGACTGCTCAACAAATCGTTCTGTCAATTTAAAACTCAGGGTAAACCCTGACATTAGGCCCCATTGTAGAAGAGGCCGATTGAATATAAAGACTCAATGTCTAAAAAATGAATACACACACACACACACACACACACACGCAGATACAGGACATATTTTATTTGTTTTATTTTATTTTATTTAGTTTTTATATTATATGATTTTCAGAATTTATAAGATGGCGACATGGAGAAACCAACCGCTATACGATCTTAATGTCAGTACGCAATTACTTCAGCGGAACGAGAAGACAATAACAGGCACCGACACGACGATGAAGTAGAAGTTCTACGAGTTGAAAGATTCAACCATGACAACTATAATCAATATCGGTCTATTACTTCATTTGACTTAGAAGACGGATGGAATTATCCAGAAATGGAAGAAGCGAGAGAGCGGTCTTTAACATACACCTCATCGACGAATATTGGAATCTCCTTTGAAAGACTATTCAGCGTTATACGACAACAGGATGCAGATAATCTCCGAAAAGAGTTTGTTTTGTTCAGCATTGATGGAGGATTTGATCTCAAATCGGTGAGCATCAAACTAAAGGACTCGGAAGCCACTACGCAATCAAACGTAACGGATAAAGAAAAACAGTTGAAAAAACCTCATTTCCATCGAGGAAATCAGATCGTTTAGGTGCACTTGTCGCTCCACCGGACTTCCCAAATACATTGAAAAGATTTATTTTCGAGATCTGTATGAAGTTCCCATTTAATGTTCGCAAGTGTACAAAATGTGGAACTTTTCTCTGTCATCGTTGCCACATAAGAGCATTGGGTTATTATACGAAATGTCAAGTCAGTCAACACCCACACAAACAAGTCCCTTTAGATGTGGATGCGACTATTATAATGTATGGCTATTGAGTCATTTCTTACAATTTCGGTTGTTTGGAAGTAGATGGAGAAACGAAGCTGTTTTACTACATATACGACAGAATCATCACTTACCAGGTAATTGCAAAGAGAATGGGGTTTGCAAGAATTGTGGACTCTTTCGATACATTGGCTCAAAGAAACACGAAACAGGAAGAGAACGATGAATTAATTAAATTCTTGGAATTAAAGCAAAAGGCCAGAGAGACAAAACACTAAAGGAAATCTCACTCCGAGACACCAGAATCGCTACAGTTATCGGACAAAATCAGAGTAATGAGAGGGAAATCAGACGATTGAAAAGGATTATCGAGGAACAGAAGATGAGCAATGAAAAGAAATGCAAAGAACTGATTTACGCCAAAAATAATATAGATGAGATGGAAAAAGTGTTAAACCAAACGACACGGAAAAGACAACACTCTGACAATGTGTGTCACCCTTTTGGTCAACCAATCATCATAATTGCCAACCCGACGGACGACAATTACGGAAATATTCAACTTCCAAAAGTTCCAGTTTTGTTCGGTTATTCCGCCGGACTTAGACGTAAAAGACTTCGTGATTTCTAATTCGGCAAAAAAACTTTCAATGACGTGTTCGATGACGCGATTTAAAAGTTAGAAATACTGGCAGAGAAAGAGAATGATTATGATCTTCTTGAGTTTTGAGTCCGAGTTCGTTCAACACCGGTAAGTGAGGAATCTTGGGTCAATCCCGGGGTTCTTATGATAGATCGACCGATCCCTCACTTATAGCGCTCGTAGAACACGACAGATACGAGTGATTGATGTCCCGAATTGAAAGCAACATCGAAAAATAGATTGGAGCTGAAGAGGAAAATACAGAAAGACGACGTGAATGGACGAGATGGGAAAATTTCGACGACAGACCGAATTGGCGACAACAGCCAAGAAACCTTCATCGACATAGTCTACGACATCACTATTAACTTTAAGATGAATTATTATTGACAGTCTAAATATGCTCCTGATTATAATATTTCTTTTTAAAATATATATTATTTTTCTTCTATATTTTTTAAATTTGTGATTTACTAATTATTCTAATTGATATTTTATACAAAGATGCAGGAATGGGAAATTGAAGTCAAAAATGTGTTGAATTATATTAATAATGATTCCGCATCCCTGAACTACATGTAAAACCTTTATTTATACATGAGGATTTTTGTAACAATTTATTTTATTATTTTTTTTTGCTTTAAATGGTATATTTAATTATTCCTATTTATGTAAAATGCTATACTAATAAGTCTTATTTTATTGCTTATTATTTTTGAATTTTAATCTAAAAAATCAATTTCAAAAAAGGAGGATATTTGTAGTAATCGAAACATTCTTACAATTTTGTAAACAGGATCAATTAATATGATTCACTATTTGAGTGTTTACTTGTAGTGATTATAATATTTTGAGCTCAAAAAATTGTTATTGTTTCGAGAACTCTCTTTAAACATTCCAATGAATGTTTATTCTCTATTTTATAATTATATAATATTTTAATAGACAATTGAATTATAACTTTGAAGCTGTGAACAGCACTTAATATATATATTATTCCTAATGTAATGAAAAGTAAAAATCTTTGTAATTAAATGAATTAAACCGAAAGTTGGCCTACAATATTATAAAAATGTGAAAATAACTTTTTATTAGCTATGCAATTTAAAATGTCAAGTAAATGTAAAGTATAATTTTATTTTTTCACCACGATATAATTCATTGCTTATTTTTGCAACTTTGCAATCAGGTATAATTACAAAATTTTTAAGACAATTTTCCTGAAATCTTATATATATGAAATAAAAAATTTTCCCAATTAATCATTTCGATGGAAGTTCTGATATTTTTGGTGTCTGGTGATCTCATGGCACACATTTCATCGCAGACATTTCATCGCAAACATTTCATCATAGACATTTCATCGCATACATTTAATCATAGACATTTCATCGCAGACATTTCATCGCAGACATTTCATCGCAGACATTTCATCTCAGACATTTCATCGCAGACATTTCATTGCAGCAATTTTATCGCAGACATTTTAGCACAGACATTTCATCGCAGACATTTCATCATAGATATTTCATTGCAGACATTTTATCGCAGACATTTCATCGCAGACATTTCATCGCAGACATTTCATCGCAGACATTTCATCGCAGATATTTTACACATCCAATGTCAAATGCTGTTTTATTAGTGCTTATAATTACAGAACAATTAAAAACGTAAATATTAAATTAACGAAATTTTTTCATCTAATCTACATTTGTTTTATACTATTATTCAATTCGTCATTTCCCATTTGACAATCACAAAAAATTATAAAATTAAAATCAAGAGAAAATTTATAAATTGTCATGCACGATATCTTATTTGCGCTGCTAATTATCAACACAGTATCAATTATTACGTGTAATGATAATTACCTGAAATATTATTTACAATCGATTTGAGATTAAATAAACAGAGTTTAGAAATTTTTTAAAACAATTATATTTTTTCAAAACATTTATTCAAGTATTTTAGTTTAAAAATTTTGTATATTCATTGATAAATACATTTGTAGAAATGCAAAGATCGGTGTCCAATGACAATGATATTGATAAGTAATAAATGAATAAATAAATCTAAAAAATAATATAATCTTATTTTTTAGTATACATTTGCCAATCGATGAATCAATTCAATTATCGACTGAATTATTCGATAAATTGCTGGAAACTAATAATATGAGGAATGGATTGAAATCTATTGAGTTGTATTCAGACAAAAGCCTATACCATAGCTGTTTTCAGGCATTCCTTTGGTTTGTGATCGCACTGTTCTCAATGGATAAGGTATTATATATATCCTAAATATATCATTCTAGCATGTAAAGTTTTTATATTATCTATTAATTAGCTTCTGATTCTAATATTAAATATCATTTATTGTTAGATTACTTTAATTAAAAATCTAAACTTGATCAATTTATTTGAAACTATCATTTTGCAATTTAGGAGGATATCAAAGCATCCAATAAGGCAGTGGCAGACTTAGCAAAGATGTGCAATAGATTTAGAAGACATGGATTTGTAATAAGTGTAATAAAAATAATCAAGTCGCCAAATTATCAAGATTATTCTGATTGTAAGTTATAGAAATTTTAATATTTGACCCCTATTCAATTAAGCATTAAGATTTTTGTTAAGTTACTAAAATTGATCATATGGGGGATATTTTTATTTTTTTCAAAATCGATCCGAAAATACTCAAAATATTTCTAAATACTCCTCTGATCGACACTAAAATCAAGTTAAAATTTGCGAAGCAGACAGGGTGATATTCAGGCTAATGACGCTCTTCAGGCAATTTTATTCAACTTTGAACACCGGGTCCAGAGGTTGTTTCGCATTAGTAAAATACATGCAGAATTTAATTAAATGGCCGGTAATGACCGAGAGAATGGGTTCGCAGCAGCAAACTGCCGAGATGAGATTTCTAAGAGTGGTGGCTGGAGTTAGAAGGATATATTGGATAAAAACTCAGCCATCAGAGAATCTCTAAACATAGCGCCGCTACTACTCAAAGTCGAGAAATCACAGATGCGATGATTTGGACATATGTTGAGAATGCCTACATTTAGACTACCGCGAAAGGTCTATTTGTCTTAGCCTAACCTCCGTAGACCGAAAGGGAGACCCAGAAAGATGTGGCGATCGCACATAGAAGAGTTGTGCGATGGTTTGGGTTTATTTCTGGACGGAATCCAGAATTATGTGGCGGATAGGAGTGATTGGAAGTTCATGGTTGATGATCTTCAACCCTGACCCAAAAGGATGAGGGGTCGCGAAAATGAATTATTAAACTTATATAAATGTTTCATTTAATTTTTTTCGCTTGAATGATTCTAATTTTGATCAAATAACATTATAACCAAATCTTTTCTACAATTCAGCCTCTTATTCGTTAATTGGCTTTATGTTATTTATTTTCATTTTCGGTTAACTAATGATTAATTTCAAAGTCAAATAATATGAAATAAAAAATTTATCATAAATTGTTTCTTAGAATGACTCAGTCTTTATGTAAAATAAAGTTGCATAAAGCCAATTAATTACGAAAGGTCGAATTTTAGAAAAATATTTGATTATAATTATCATTAAATTTCTACTCTCGCGATGCAAAAGAGACGTTAGATTGCCTCTACACAGATCAATAGGACAATACTATAAAGCTTCGATGGCCATTTCCAGGCCAATGGCCTATTTTAATAGACTTTTTTAATGTTCAATAGATAGCCAGTCAGTTATAATCTAAAATTTTTACCCAAATTGTGTGATTTTAACAAATGAGTTGAATTTTGTTAGCAGTAAAGTGTAGATAGGATTTGATAAAAATGTGAATTTGAGTTCAGTTTTCGGACAAATCTAACTGAAATTGAAATACAAATATTAATAATCTTTTTTTAATAGCAGACAATAATTTAATCCTTATAAAAAATAAATTACATTAAGCTTTATTAATACCCTAAATTTTTTTGGCCATCTTAGCTATATAGCTTCAATGGCAATATTCATGCTGTTGGCCTATTTTTATAGACTTTTTTAATGTTCAATAGATAGCCAGACAGTTTTAAAATAAAGTTTTACACAAATAGAGTGATTTCAACAAATAACTCAAATGAGTTGAATTTTGTTAGTAGTAAACTATGGGTAGGATTTGATTAAAATGTGAATTTGAGTTCAGTTTTCAGACAAATCCAGTTGAAATTTAAATACATATAGTAATAAACTTTTAGAATAATTGAAAATAATTTAATCCTAATAAAAAATAAATTTCATTAAGCTTGATTAATACCCTAAAATTTTTTAGTCATCTTAGATATACAGTATACAACTCTATGTAAACTCAAGATATATTTAATCTATCCAGATAATAGACTACTTTTTATTATTTTGCTTTATTTTATTATTTTAGTAATAATTGAACGATAGCGAAAAATGAGATTTGATTTCAAACTGAGTAATTCATAGAAACTCTTTAAATCAAAATTTATATTTCAAATTATCAAGTGTTTTTATTAAGCTTTCGGTCACAAATTACTTAGAAATATAAAATAAAGCGAAACATTATGAAAGTAGTGTATTAGCTGGACAGATTAAATATATCTTGAGTTTACATGAACTTGTATAAAACATTGGAATTCTTTGATAATTATCAAATATTAAAATAAAAATTAAAGTCATTATTATTTATTTTTTAAATAACATGATTAATGTTCGTCAAGAAAATGATTTGAAATAATTTAAATATAAACCTACGATTTTTTATTTCTATCCATGTAATGCCGGCTATACTTGTAAATCCCCATATTGTCCAAAAGCAATGTTGGTATAAAACACTATTAGCAATGATTGTTTATTAATTAAAATATATTTGCAGAGCCTTAGCAATCTCCCAAATATCAATAAGTTCACTAGCTAA
>JAQFXN010004004.1:0-10259 GCA_034693365.1 Liacarus xylariae
ATTATTGATTAACAATATATGGACAACTGAGAAAAGGTAGGATATGGTGTGCCATTTAATTTCTGGACGACTGTATATAGTTAGAATGCCATAAACACTAGCTTGATTATCAAAGAATCAGTATATTTAGAATTCATCCATCAAATCAGAATCGACCTCATTTGGGGTTCACTACCAAGCTATATCTTAATGCTTATGACTGGTACCGATTTACTCTGATATGCTGAAAGATTCCGATATTATATGTTTAGAATAATAATATAGTTTTGACAGTTGTATACATAAAATGATTGGACATACAATACAATTACAGAGAAGTTTTCTGATATTACTGTAAGCCTCAGATGAGACCAAAAATGAGACCAAAAAACCGTTGAAATTCAAATTTATTTTATCGATTTTACCAGAACTCATGCCAGTCTATAATCCGTTTGACTGATTAATTAAAAGGATTTAAAATGAGAAATAACAGAGTTTTCGTGAATTGATCCCATGATCATCTTATGTTCGAAAGAATGTCTTCAGATCACCACGAGTTGAACACATTATCATCTAATGGTTAAAATGTCTTATAGACTGGCGTGAGTGTTGGCAAAATCGTTAATATAAATTTGAATTTCACCGGTTTTGCCTCATTCGGGTCAATCTGACGCTTACAGTAATATCAGAAAACTTCTCTGCAGTATATTTATTATACTTCTCTATTGTTTATATTTTCTTATACTGTCATTGTTTGTAAATACTTACAAAACCGACCAGTCTACTTTTGCACGTGACTGGCGGCTACTATAATATTGCCTATAGCGGGAGTAACTTAAGAAGAGACTCTTATCTACACCTCTTTGAGTCTCAAAACTCGTTTTACAGATGACGTATAGATCGACAGTTAAAGGTTAGCGAGTTTTGAGACTCAAAGAGGTGGAGATAAGAGTCTCTTCTGAAGTTAGTCCCGCTATAAGCAATATTATAATCGACAGAGCATTCACTTATTTAAATCTAAACTAAAAATATTTACAATTTTACAGTCAATATTACGGATTCAAGATCTGTAACCAACGATCGTATGAATCGAAGCCCAAACAGTGCAGTCCTAAAGCAATGGACGGATACGAGAAGCTAATCAATGCGTTTGCGTTGGAAAGTCTGAGAATGATGTGCTCGGACTATATGGAGGAAAATGATAAATGCGATCGACTATTGAGTGGCAAAACATTAAAAACTAGATTAAAAGTCTTACCAAAGTCTCCGATTTTAAGTGCTGTTAAAATTTTAGACAGTTTATAGTAGAAAATATATCATCATGTAAAATTATTAAATTAAGCATAATACATTTTCATCATGACAATATATTTTTACAAATATAAACAATTAACAAGTAATATTTATAAAATGGAAATAATTAAAATAAATAAAGTTGGTTTTTTTTGAATAAAATAAATGAAAATGTAAAATTATTTCATCTTTGAAAAAAACTTTAATACAGTATAATTAGGTTTTAAAATGTTGGAGAAAATTTAGAATTGTCTTGATGAAAAATATTTACATTAACTTTCAACTTTTCTTATTTTAAAATTAAAACCAGAGGACGAAGTTGGAACATTTCAAAAACTAATAGAATTTGAAAAGGAGATATTTTTCAAATTACCGCAAAAGTAATCTGGTAGCTTTAAAGCAAGCATAGTAACAAATGTGTCACATGTTCAAATCTATCTAAAAGAATCTATTACAAATTTCAGAATTTCTTAGCCATGAGCATTTGTTATATTAGTTTTGAAATCAAATAAAATGGTTATAAACTCCAATTCTTTAAGAAATAATATACAGTATGTGTAAGGATTCTGATAACAGGTCACAAATGCCCGCAAATGCTTCAAAGTTTTTGTCTCACTAATGGATATTTTTTGTTTGTTTCTGCACACTTGAGGATAACTGCATTTAATTATAGCTTATGCTTGATGAATTTAATGTAAAAAGTTTAGACTCACTTAACAATACTTTTTGAATTCATATTTCATAATATGAACTAAAGATTAGTTTTCCACTTCAGTGTAATCGTCATAAGCCTGAGATGCAAAGGCAAGAATAGTCCATATTTTGAAATAATAATGAAAATATAGGACCCGTTTATAGAATACAAGTATTATATAATTTTTATAGCCATAGAATATAATTTCTATTATTATTAAAAGTATTAAAATTCTGATATAATATATGGGAGAGGTATATTTTCCTACTATCACTTGAAAATTTGTTCAATACATAGCAGGGATGGACAATGGGTGGGTCCAGCCCAGAATATCCCCCTGTGACTTTGGTCGATACCATCTACGTCGCTCGCAAGGTGACCCTCTCCATGGCAAAGTTGAGAAAACGGCGCAAAAGGCTCCGTTTTAGGAATATTCTGTGAAATTCTGTCTAAATTCTTAGAAAGTTAACAGAATTTTGTTAAATTCTTGCTAATTTGATGAGATTCTGTTAGATTCTTTTAGAATTCATTATAATTTGCTAGAATTCTGTAAAATTCTGTTTAATTCTTCCAGAATTGATCAAAATTCTGTTAAATTATATCATTTTTAATTAAATTCTGCAAGAATATGCAAGTTGAAACCACCCGTATACCCCCTGTGATTCTGAGGCTCTTATCAGTACCCAATACCCCCTGACTTTAAGTTCATTGGTCATCCCTATTTTGCGACAAGTAATGTGTTTTTAGATTGGGATTAATAACTGTTTCATAACTACAACCACTGAATACACATTTGTGTATTGGAATCCTTCTGATGGATATATCTCTTGTGCCAATTCATGACATGTCTTGTGGCGAACCCTTTCCCGCATTCATCACAAACAAATGGTTTGGCAATTGTATGAGTGATTAAGTGGTCTTAATTGAGGGCAATTGACAGTCAGTATAATTGCATTTATAGCCAATAAAATCTCAATAATCTCTTAAATCGATTCTAAAGTGTTTTAATTGCTTTTAAAGAATATTCCGATTCTGTTGCAGTCAATTTTGTTAAATTCTTGCTAATTTGGTCAAATTTTATCAAATTCCTACAGAATTCATCATAATTTAACCGAATTCTATGAAGAACTGTTAAATTCTTGCAGAATTATTCAAAATTCTGTTAAATTACATCATTTTTAATCGAATTTTACTATTTCGCAATACACTCCCCTCGACGTCCATAAAAATTTTTCCTTTGCCCATTCCTGCTATAGAGTCACTTTAAGCTCACTTAAGTTATGTACAGTGGTGGAAATATAAAATGATACACCTATTTGCATTATATAAGTTATAACCACATCACAATATTTAAATTAAAAATATCAAACATGATATTAGTTTAAATATGGCCAGAGTACATTAATTTCAATTTTTGAAATATTAATCTGAGTAAAGGGATGTGGATATAATGCATTGGATGCAAATACGTGCATCACTTTATAATTCCATGATAGTACCTTGCTACAGTGGAAACATTTTCTCACTTTAGTATTGTTAATGTGAATGCATAGATTATTAGCGTATACTCATATCCTAAGCTTGGTCAAATAAGATTTAGTTATTTTTTGGGTATAAATTGTTTTTTGGTAAATAACAAAGGGCTTCAAAAACTTAACTCTTCTTTCTAACCTAAATTCGCAACTTTAGTTAAAAGTTACAAATATTAATTACAAACTAGATGAGAATATGTTTTTAAAATATAGAAATAAATAGTAAAAAATACAATCAGTTGTTTTATATTCTATTACCGCAATTAATAAATAGACAAGTGTATAGATAGACGGCAATAAATGCGCTTGCATCTATAAAAATTGTGGTTTTTTAGATAATCATAAAAATTACAAATTCCTGATCAATAATAATATAATTTGATGATGATAAAATAACGTTAATAAACATGACAAAATGATTGTTTCTGGTCTCTATTAATGGTTTGGCTGGAGCACAGATATTGAATATCCAAGGTAATTCAATTACATTAAATACAAAATTAATTTTGTTATGCTTACCCTTGAGAATAAAAATTTATAAAGATGGAAATATTGGGCAACAGGTCAAGCATTCATAAACTGTATAGTAATGCTTACGTAACTGATAAATCTGTGTTGCAAAGTCATCTGGATGTTTTAATTCAGAATATTCCCTTAAATGTTCTTTTATGAATACATAATATCAATAATTACCGATAAATATATAACTGACCTTAATCAACAATAATAATAAATTATGAATTTAAATGTAAAATAGTTTCTTGTTTCTGTTAAATAAGTTAAATAACAAGCTCTAATCTTGGTAATTTATCTTTGACTTTACAGTCACTATTTAAGAATCTAGATAATAAGAGGTAATTTGTATAGATTTGATTCAATTTTTGATATTAATAAATAAATTAAAACAACTGATAATACGCTTTACATTCATAAATAATTTATTATTAATAAAAAAAAATTATTTTTATTTATAATCTTTGTACAATTATTTCAATATTCTATACGATATTGTTCTTTTAGAGTATTATATAATAGAATAAAATATAATATTTATATAAAAATAGCTGATAAGTTAACAGGGTGTATTAATTTTAATTGATATTTATTGGAAATTTTGTATTTTAGTATTTTATAAGAGAGATCATTTTTTTAACACTGTTTTCAGTAAATTTCTAATTTACTTTGGGTTACATAAACTATTGACATAGCTTAATTAAGGGGAATCAAGCTAAGGTAATGTTAATAAGTTTCTATACAATATATGAAATCTGGTCTGAAGAGTGTTACGAACTTTATTCCTATATTTAATTAAATGTCATAAAACCGAATGAATAGCCATTTGTATTGATAGCAATACTATTAGTAATAGTATTGAATTGAGTTGATGTCATTTCTTTCCATTCAAATGATTGACCATCTCCTCCAGCTTTTTGTGTTCGTGCGATAGTAGCAGTGCGTCTATACAACCGCCAAACACATCATTTTGAAAACAGTCCTGTCTATAGTGGAAATAAAAATATATCAATGATAAACAAAACACTTTTAGCCACAAAAAAAAATATTTATTTAGATTTTTATCAGAAAATAATATTTTGGAGGAAAAAAATAGCAACACTTTCTAATGGGAAAAATCCCACATTCACTATAAATATTATGATGAAATTAGAAATATACAAGTTATATTCTGTTTGTACGATACGATTCTGGGAAGTACCTGTAATACAGGTCCCGTATCATATTAGTAGCTGCTATCATAAAAACAATATATGTGACCCTTATTGTACTTAAAATCTTGGTACAACTATAAAATTAATATTGATAGTTTAATAAATGTTATCTTTTCTAATTTGCTATATTTATCAGCTTCCATCAAATCAGAATCGACCTGCCCTGGTCATAAGCATTAAGCTATGGCTTGCTAATGAGTTCGATTCTGATTTGACCATGTTTCTCATATGCTGAAAAATATAAGAATTTTAGGATGTGATTCTGCTATCTATTCTTTTGCTGATAGTTACACAAATAATTCATTCATAATGATTAATGGATTATAAATATTGATATGCTAAATTATTTAGACTTTGTTATCAATAACGATGGTTTTAATATAGATTTGATTGTATGGAAATTTTTAGATATCAATGTGTTTATTAATGTCTGCCAAACGATTGTCGATTAAATTAACACAACTTTTGATAAGTATTGTTGGAATTTTTTTTTGTATTCATATATTGAATAAATAATTAATAACATCATTGTTTCTTGATGTCTCATAGATAAGATTTAAATGATTACTCATAGACTTTTATCATTATAGTTAGAAACTTTATGAATAAGTTTATTAAACTTGATTCTTTATTATTTCCTCGATTAATATAATAAACTAGTTAAGAAAGTTTTGGTTACCAGCTAGAAACTTTTCTAGAATATTTTATGCATATATTTATTATATAAATAAACATTAACATTTAAAGTAACAAAGTTTTCAAATTGTCTTTTGTCAAATGAATTAAAATTCATATTTTATTTCATTTTAATAAATCATTTCAAAAATTTTGTATGCTAACATTGTTTAGTGTGTTATATACTTGCTTATTTTTTCCCATAACCCTTCTGTTTCTTTGCCAACAATACGATAGTTATATCCTATATAACTTTCTTAATCTTAAGATTGAAACTTGCAAATTAAACAGCTAATCTAGATAATACATGAAATATATGCCACATCAAATACATTAACTAGATTAATTAACACTTATCTGAATCATTTAAACATCAAATTACCTGCAACTTTTATGCAATTCTTGATCCCGATACAATTGATAGCACTCGTCGCAAATGTGACTTAAGCTGGCAAACTTTGCTCTGTCATAGACGCCAAGGCAGCCTAAGCTGGCGAATCCGCGTTTGCTTCTTCTTGACATTCTCTTCAATGCCATTGAATGTGTTGTTGAAATTCCAATAATTATTATAAATAGTGCAATAATTATTAATCGGATTGGAGTCGATTCAATTCTAGGTAAAAATATACATAACATTGAGATATTAAATGACCGAATATTAGAAAATTACCTTATAAACATTAAAAGCAGCTTTGTTAATATAGGGACTTTATCATTAAATATTTGTGTGCATAGAGCAACAATACTTTAAAATGATGCAACGACAATATTATATTACAATAAGTAAAATAAGTTATAGGTAAGAAAAAAAATTGAAAATGGTCTAAAATATTATTTTACCTTATTTTAACTATAACTTTAATTTAGTTCAGGTTTACTTTGTCATACTTTTTTTTGAATTTTATATCACTTTCATAGTTTAAATATAAATATTATCTGTAAACTACTGTGGTATAGCCAAAATACCAAATATGAAACGGACAGGAATAACACGTAATTCGCAAGTTTTCCATTTGATTTACCATTGGATATATTTAACTTTTAAAAATACAAACAGTAGTTTTTTTTTTAAAAATCAATCCACATCTACTGTTAATATATAGCATTGATTTAAAGCAATAAAAATTTCCATAATTTTATCTAGATTTAGTCTAAAAAGATCGGTGAATGATTAAGATGGGCATTTTTTAATGTTTAAAAGGGTACATTTTCTTTTTGCATATATTGGAAATGTAAAATTTTTTTCAAGAAGTTTAATTATGTATTGTTGAGATATTGAAACCTCAATCAAAAAATTTTTATCAAGTTTTTAAAACTTTATTCAGTGCTTATCAATAATATCACAATAGTTTTAAATTATATAATTATTTTCATATAACTTAAGAAAACCTAAAGTATCCCTGGTTGTCCCAGATATATTTTTATGCTTTATGCACACAGAGGCCTCACATGTGAAGATGATATTGAAAATTATTATATCAATCAATGAAAATATTATTGATTCGATAGACTCTCTGTCAGTGTTATAGCTTATATGTAGTGTAGTTCGGATTCGGGCAGAAGAAATTTTACAAATCGGCGGGCAGTCCCGGGCAGAAAAAGTTAAAAACATTAATTGAAATGATATTATTCATTCCGCAATCTTAGCAAATAATTTTGATACAAAATAACACAAATTATTAATCATTTAATTAATAATTCAATTTTTCCTCGAAGTCTTCGGTGAAATACAATATCATTTCTATTGTTAATCTATTAGAATTTCACTCAAATCATAGAAGCTCAAATTTTTCTGAGAGGATTCTCAGCATCTTACTAATATCGCTGATACCCAAGTATTCGATTACAATTTTAGATACTATAGCTTCTGAAATTAGAATATGAATTTAAAAAATTTAGACATATTTTAAGAATATTAATATAGTTATAGTTATCCACATAACTTTATTCAAAAAATAAATTTGCATTTCATAATAAAAGCATTGATTAGACAGCATAATAATTGCATTATCTAAACAACTTTTGTTCGAGTTTCTGGGCAAAATCGGGTAATTGTTACATCTGCCCGGAACCATTTTTTTGAAATTCGGCGGGAATCCGTACTATACTACTTATATGCGATAACTATAAATCTACACGTTACTAAAACATATCCCAAACTGTAACATAGTAAAACATTGACCTTTGTTTAATACCTTTCCTTTCAACATCGCTTAGAGGTTTGAAAAATTAAATATAAATTATGTAGCTATCATACATCAAATAATAATCAATCTGTACTAGTCATAAGCATTTAGCTATGATTTAATAATTGTTGGGCTCTGATTTGATAAAAGACAGATACTTATCTTCACATTATGCTAGAAGATAATTTTTGTAAAAATTATTTTACATTGAATAATTCATTTGCAAAGAAGATTACACCTAGGACAAAAAAAATTGAATTAAGGTAGTATAAAAAATAAATCCTATTGTGTACTCAGCGACACCAGGATTCTTCAAAATTTAGCCAAATCCTCAAGCACATGTTAGAATGAGATAAATTAAGTAATAAACACTCAGCTGACTTTAAGCTTTAAATATCCCCGATATTTCACCATCTTGAATCGATAATATATTCAAAAATTCATCAAAAAACTTTCAGGGAATACACAATATTTTTATTCCTATAGATATTCTTATTAATTCATTTAAATAAAAAAACAATAATAGACTATAATTTCAAAAAATAAATAATAATCCATACAAAATGGAAAGTACGTATAAAATCCAGTTTTTCTCATAAAATCTTAAATCAATTTATTGCTGATTTGAATCAAATTATTTAATGTACTGTATTATGCTATGTGCTAACAAAAACGTGAGCTTTTAAAACAGCTAAATTATAAGTTAAAGTAGCTAAGCTGTAAAGTATTTCAAAAATGTCAGTAATTTCCAAAATGAAATTTTTCTTAGAATTTCAAAACCATTTTAGTATTATACTAATTATAATAGAGCAAATATCAAAACTATTTGTTTGGAATAGTGCAATATTTTTTTTAAAAAATTCATCTTTCAAAAATTCAAATTAAGAAATATGCTATATAAAAATAAATACAAATTGACAAGTTTATTTAAATCTTAATCCAATGTTAACCAGGGAGGTTACAAAATTTAATTAATTTGTTCCATATAATTATGTTATTAATTTTTCCACGCTTTTTTCAAATTCTGTCTTTAATTAGCAAGGTTGTGTCTGTCTATTTTAAGGTTGTACGACTTGTTTTATGCCTTTGACCTGAATTAAACTGAAACTTCATTGTTATCTCATTTATATATTTGATTTAAGGACAGGTCTGATAGGCTCAAATAACTATCGCTTAATGGCTCAAAAAGCCAGAGCTCGAGCCCTCAGCTTTTAAAAAGCAGTCAATCATTTAGAATTTAGTATATGAGTGGAGAGAGAGAGAGAGAGAGTAGTAAAAAATATTTAGTGAGTTAGTGATGGATTTGTTTGTTGAAAAGTTAGTTAAATAATAATAAAAACTAGTTCTACACGAGAAAGAGCTGACCATTAATTATATAGGAATGTGTTGGCAATCGTTACACATACGAAAAATGCGGGAGCGATGGGGAGAGGAGACCAACTGCTCTATTGGCACATAACCTATAATTACACTGTCCTCTCCACTCTCTTTTTCACGACTCTGTGCAATGTGTGTGTGACTCACTCTCTATCCGGTGGCGTGATTTCAATTATACCTATTTTATTAGAGGAATCGCGCGATTTATTCTTACAATACATTTATTAAATATAGGATTTAAATAGACTTTTGAACTCGATTATTCAAAAACATATAATAAATAGATTGTTTGCATGAAAAAAATTTTTTTTGTATTATTAAAACAATATAAGTTAATAAAATATAAAAGATATATCAAAAAATAGTTAAAAACTGTAACATATTTTTAATAAATAAATTTGATAAAATCAACTTTTACAGTCTGTAAACTCCAGAATAAAGTAATGCACAAAAGAAAATTAATCCTCATCAAATAGAGAAAATAAACTATTTTGATAACAAAACAAAAAAAATAATCAATATATGTTAATACTTATAGAAAGATGAAAATTCTAAATAATATTGATTATTTTTTTTAAATATCCGTATTTAAAATTATAGCTTTAAACATTTAATTTGTTGTAAAATATATTAATTATATTTAAAAATAGCATCAATTTATTTTATTTTTATTTTACTTACTTTAGCCGAGTTCTCGAATCCATATAACAAAAAATTCTGTACCAATTCTGTAGTTATAAGAATATGACTGTGGAATAATTGACAGTTTGAATGACTTCATGTATATTTCAGTACA
>JAQFXN010004005.1:0-10259 GCA_034693365.1 Liacarus xylariae
TTGTCGACTATGTCCGTAAGTAGATGATCGCAGTGCCAATTTCGTGCATCATCATAATAAGATTTTCTCGTTGCTTAATTAATGTTTTTATTTAAAACGGAATTTAGTATATTTATCTTTACATATAGTATTGATAATTAACATCGCTTGTTCTGAATTAATTAAAACTGTAATTATGATTAATTAGAATATGTTGCCACCACCATAAGGTTTATTTTATTAAATCTTTCGGGTTAGTTTCCTATAAGGTGCTTTCCTCTGTGGTTAAGTCATCTCTACTGAGGTTAAGAACTGCGATGAGAGCAGAGCTCCATCAAGGTCGATATAATTGATCGAATAAAGAAACAGTCGTAATCATTTGTTACATCTCGTCCGATTTCTTTCCGACACGATGGACACAAGGGTTGCCCTCGGCCCGCTGTTCTTCGCACTCCAGCAATGCATTTTTTACAAAAGGCCGCATTTTGTGATTGACGGGTTGAGCTTAAATTCAAGGCATACCGGACATTTAGGATTTCCAATATCAATTGTTGCATTCTCAATGGATGATTGAAGAAGGTTTTCCATTCTAAAAGAAACAAATTAAGTTAAATTGAACTATAATTAAATTGAGTTTAGTCATACTTATATTTCTTAGTAGAATGCTGTATTACTGATGATTTCTGAGTTCTTCACAAAATTTTTAAAGTCAAAATCGGCATAAATTATCAATAAGAATAATTTTTTTGGTCGTATATATTTGTGTCAATGAAATCAGTTTCAATAAGAGTTTTGGACGTCAACGGTTTTCCATTTGCGTCAATGGAATCACTTCAATACTAGTTCTTTCAATGTCAATATATTTCCAAGAATTAGCAATAATAATTCCATTGATGCAAATATATATCCAAATTTTCCGCAATTCTATTGGAAATGATGAGATAGATACAAATACATAAGCTTCAAAAAGTTATTTTATTTATAATTTTAGCCATATCTGACTTAAAGTCTAGTAAAGAACTCAGATTCAGAAAAAAATTCAGGTTCTATTAAGATTCTACAAGATTCAATTAAGAAATGTAAGTATAATTAAATTAATTTTAATTATAGTTTAATTTAATGATATATATTGACACAAATGATTTGAGAATTAATTTTTTATAGAATATTTGAAAAATATTGATTATACAATAAAATTTTAATGGCATTTTATTTTATTTCAGATAAAAATAAAAATCGTTGTGTTATAAATAAGCAGGGATGGGGAATGGGATATCTGTTTCATTACACACCTTAACTTGAGCACCACAGTCAATCTTATCCTACAACGTAAATTCATTTTAAATTGGACACTAATTACAACCTATTATCACTTTTCCATATATTGTAAATCAATAATGTTTTATTTCTAAATAATATTCAATTATATTTGCTAATCCTACCTGATTAATCAATTTCAATTCTATATCGTTTTTATTGATAAACTATATTTAGTGCATAACGGATTCGGGAAAAAGAAATTTTAAAAATCGGCAGGCAGTACCGGGGCAGATGTATTTTTCAATAGTCAAATTCTTACAGAATTTAATTTAAAATGACGTAGTTTAACAGAATTTTGACTAATTCTTCAAGAATTTAACAGAATATGACAGAATTTAGGCAGAATATGATGTATTCTGAAAGAATTTATAAAAAAAACTTGACTTAAAATAGATAGAATGTGAAAAAATTCCATTATTTATATAAACAATATTCAATAATTTAAATAGAATTTTATAGAATATTGCAAAAACAACGCTTTCGGCGCCGTTTATTTAAAATTGCTACAAGGAAAATTAAAAATTCCTTGTTTTTTCTTCGTTACAGAGGGTTGAAAGTTTGGTAATTTTTCGGGAAAGTGTATATTGACTATATCCACATTCCACATCCCTATTATACTGATTTCTATTCTCATTTTGAATTAAATGATAAAATATGTCAGAATAAAGAATAATAGCTTAATATATGTGTTTAATTATTATTTTTTTCAAGTAACAATAACTATTCACAATAGGCATGCATTTCATAATGAAAGGACTGAGTAAAATGCATAATAATTGCATTATTTAAAAAAATTTCAAGGGAGTTTCCGGGCAATATCGGGCATTTGTGACATCTGCCCGGAAGAAATTTTTGAAATTCGGCGGGCAAAATCGGGCTTTTCCGGGCATTGCCCGAATCCATTATACACTGCATATAATCAATATAATAAAATTTCCGATATTCAAACTTGCAAATAAATAAATACAGGTCATTTCCGAGATTTCCGAGCTCTAGTCATCACAATATACGCTAAAATTACATAAGCAGACAATTCTATGAAATAGGAAAAAAGTAAACTTTCTTCAACATGTACACTATTACCATGGTGATTGTAGGAAGAATTGGAGTAAATCCACCTTTAATTACATAAGCTAACGAATTCAGTGGAAATAAGAATCTATTTAATTTTGTTAATACAGTGGCATAGGTACTAATACAACGGCATAATTGCATCCTTGATCAATTAACATGTCAAATAAGTTTAATCCAATCTTTATTGTTACAATTTTTTCCTTTTCTCTTTTCTCTATCTGTCCATCCAATTATTTCTAATTGGTCAGTTAATTGATTTTTTATGTATGAGTGCAGTCCATTATTCATGGATTAACTCTAACAATAAAGCGATCGATTGTTTACAGTCATTTCAATTCTTGGGATATTCCTGTGCTTTTGTTTTTAGTAGATTTGAGCACAAATTTAGGAGATGTTGCAATTAATTCCTATTTATGATGATTATTTTTTTTTTTGTAAACAAATTGTTGAATTTGTCTCATCAGGGATGCTAAGATTTGGCCAAGGCGTAATGCTAAGGTGTTAAGCGTTGCCCAATGTTTAGGGGAATCTGTCGATAAAAGTAATGTTATGTTTTCTCAGCGGGGGGGGGGGGAGGGTACCAAGTCGACCACCTCTCCGCGCCCTTAAGTCTTAAATTAGAAGCTATTTAACGATTATTTATAAAATTCTATTATTTTTTATTCTTAAATTATTATAATTAGATATTTCGATAACTTATCAAACTGTAAAGTGCTCTTAACTCGAGTACACATACAGTATTGTGGGTAATATTAATAAAAATAGACTTAAATCCTGTTTTAGAGGATAAAAATCAATTGGTTATAAATTGAAACACATTTACGCATTCGTTAATGAAATTATAAATTTAGTTCCCAATTTTAGAAGTCTTTATTATAAACACAGCAAAAGAACTTATGAGAATGACTTATCTGTATAGTGTTGTACAGATTTCATTGTGTTAAATATAAACAGTGTATTTAATAATGCAAAATTTTATTGACAATTATTTTGAATAGTTTTATAAATTTTTGATTTATAATATCAATTATGTAAATCATTTTACAGAAATTTTTAATCAATTGATCAATAATTGATATTGAATTGCAAATCTTTGTCTATAATAATATGTTTGTTTAATTGTAATACATCAAGTTTATAATAGATTTCAAATATTAATCATTTGATGAAAAATTTTCTAATAACTAACAATTTAGATAAAATTTGTAAGCATCTTAATAATAAAAATTTTATATTATTAAATCAATTTAAAATTACATTTATGCTATGCAGATAAGCCATTTGCATTAGCTATTTTTAGGGTTACAATGTTTTATAATTGAATGAGTAGATTAAAGTTTCCTTATGCAAATTTTACTAGAAGGTCTAGACACCGGATTAATTCATAGGTGATTAATTTAAAAAAATACATTGTTGACAAAATTCGGGAAATTTTTCTAGTAAAATTCAAAATTATAGTATATTTCTTTGATTCACCTCTATATTTAAACATCTCAATCTATCTTGTTCAGCAAATATTTTATCTTTTATTTAATGGAACAATTCATTTATAAATAATATAAAATTTATATTTTGGTTCTAAAATTTAACAATACTTTGGTACTCTATTTTAATTTGAACTACCCTGACTATTCCTATTTATTGCAATTTATTTAAAATAATGAGATTTTGAGATATATTCAAAGATTATCTATATATTTAGCGAAAGCGATAATTTGTGAGACGAATAAATTTCATATTTCAAAAACTTCTGTAGAATTTCTATTACAATAAAAATAAGTGGTATTTGATTATGACGTGAGAGAAAAATTTTACATTAAATATCAATGCTTCTGCTTGTGCTAAGAAATTTGTTAATACTCCTAAAAAATACAATCAAAATATTTTATTTAATATAGAATTTGGACATAACTGAGAATTATTTATATATCTTTATAAACTCTACACTAAACTGAATACCTTATAAAATATTTTATAGAATATTTAAGATTTAATATATTTGTTGCAATGCTGGTATTTAATTATAACAAATTTTCAATGCTATTAACACAACGCTTCATAAATAAGTCAAACATTGTATAGAAAAGATTTATATAAATTATTTAGTTATAGACATGTAATGTCGTTTCAAATAGAATTTGCAAAATTAAGTTAAAAATTCTAAATAGTTTTAGATTTTCCTAGACTATTAGTTTCAATGTAAACTTTGTTTTTATCTGGATCATATTATTGGTTTAATGAAAATTTTATTCTTTATGATTATATTTTATATAACAAAGTCTAAACTTTCGCAATGAAAATAACTTATCTTAAATGTGCGGCACATTTGAGTAGATATAAACTCGTTACAATTTATTTCTGCACACATAATGTACAACTTCTTAGTGTATTGCTTAAGGGTTTTATATTTGAATAATCAGTAAACGACAACTAAATAATAATTTCAAGTCATAACTGAGTCATTCATAAAACTCTTGATAGAAAATTTTTTTATCAAATTATTTGATATAATGATTAAGCTTTCGGTTATTGATAGTCAAATATAATAATATAAAGCCAATTCACTAAAAGATAATGGTAGCTGTGCAGAAATAAATTGTAAAGAGTAGTGATGAGCACAGGCTCGAAAACCACAGGCCTGGGCCTGAGCCTCATGAGACTAGGCTCAAAATATTGCGAGAATGAGCCTCGGCCTATAAAAAAATCACGAGTCTGGGCCTGAACTCTATGAGCCTCGGCCTCGGCCTAGCCTCCAGTATAATCCTTAGGCAGGTAACGGGGTATAACCATTATAACAGTGGTAGTCAGACTCAGAGAGTGCAAAAAGCACCTTAGATTTGAGATATTACCTAGAAAATCAACACAAGGTACTTTAAACATTATTTTAGGAAGTCAATCAGCGAGGAGTATTTTTTAAAAATTTCAAAATTTTTGGTAGGTGTGGGTCAACAATTATCGGATTTCATTGGAAGATCAAAACTTCTTCAAAAACAAAATGGAAGGGTTCACAAAATACACTCATCTTATTGACCTCCAAAATTAATGTGAAAAGTACCATGAATTTATTATCTCAGCGATATCTGAATTTTAGGATGTTTTGGTATCTGTAAGTATGGTTACCACTAGGGTTGGCAAAATACAAAATAATTTTGAAACTTTATAATACATTGTATAATATAATGTATTATACAAAAGTCTGATATATTAGAAAATAGTTCATTTATTAATAACTGTTTAGGGATGACCAATAAAAGAGTACAGCCAAAATATCTCCAAGAAATTAGCAAAATCCCCCAGTGTGTGAAAAAGAAAAACAAATTATCCCTAGCAATTTTAAGGAAAACGTCATAGAAAGGGCCGCTTTTGGATTATATTGTAAAATTCTATCTTAATTCTAAGAAGAACAATAGAATTTTGCTAAATTCTTGCAAAATATCTCACATAAGTTCATATAGAATTCATAGTAATTTGCCTGAATTCTATCTAATTCTTTTAAATTCTTGTAGAATTAGTTGAGATTATGTCAAATTCGATCATTTTTAATCAAACTATATAAGAAGCACAATACGCCCCATGGTTGTTAAGCTCTTGTCAGTACCCTATACCTCTGACTTAACGTTTTTGGTAATCAATTTTTAAGATTATCAAGATTATATCTTAATACTTGGTGTAAATTCTTGACTCATTAGAGAAATTTCTTTCATATCTATAGTTTATAAAATTTTCCTATAGATAGCGTTATAAAAATACAATGTATGGCAACAATTCATTTTGTATAATACAAGTAGTATTATACAATTTTTGTATCGTTGCCAACCCTAGCTACCACTGCAATATACCCTCCATATTGCGAGAATTATACTTCACTAGTAAGTTGAATTTTTACGCTCTAAACCATTTTTTTAATTTTTACTCTAAAATTTGTTTTACTTTATTTATTGTTACTTATACTGTAATTAAGTCCAAACGAGGCTCATAATACTGGGCCTGGCCTAGGCTCATAATTTTTTAACCTGAGCTTGTGCCTCGTTAAATTCTGTGAGCCTCGGCCTTGGCCTTGATGCCCGCAAAACTCTTAGAGCCTGGGCCAGCTGGCCTGGCCTAGGCCTGGGCTTGGTCTATGTTCATCTCTAGTTACGAATTTATAACTTAATATTTGTAAGCTAATTTTGAATAATTCAATTTTAGAATATCTTGAAATGAAGATATTAAATTTTAAACAACAAAAAATCAAATCACAGCAATTCAATTTCTTAAGGCATAATTGATATCAATTCAAAATTTCATATGAAAACCTACTGAACACTAAGTATTAATTGCAAGTAGCACTGCTGTCGCTCATTCTTGTATATAACAGGTGATGAAATCACAGATCTTGTTTTTATTTAAAATCGACTGTTTAATAATTTCAACTCTATTAGAAAAAACAGAAACTATTAGAAACTCTCATATCATATTTTTTTTCTAATAGAGTTGAAATTATTAAACACTCCATTTTCAATAAAAACAAGATCTATGATTTCATCACCTGTTATATACAAGAATGAGCGACAGCAATGGCAATAAGAGATAAATTTTTTGCAAAATTTTTTTAAATATTATCTAAAGTTTTAAATGTGGGCGAAAGACAATTCCTAATGTCAAATATTATATCTTCTCAACCATTCAGTGAAGAGAATTCCTAATCGAGAATTCTGTCTGTAAATCAGCTTATCTCACATTACAGTCCATACGAAATACATAAGTGAAGTCTAACCTATTCTCGCTTCTCGATTAGGAATTCTCTTAACTGCATATTTATATTTAATAATTTTCAATCTCCTAAACAAAAAGTGAATTTTAGTAAAGATTATTGCAATTCATTCGAAATCGGATTATAATTTTTTGTTTATTTATTCTTTAAATTCATATTATCTATAAATATGAAAATTGTTTCCAATAAAGAGATATCCAAGGTCGGCCGATTCAGAGTAAAAGGGGGTATTTTGAGAAAATATTCTCAATAAAATCAGAAGGGTATAAATTTTTTCAAGATTTGGAAAATGCACAGGGTGTAAGGCAAAAACAAAAATTTTTTGCCTGTGGCGCGCATAAAATCAGAGGGGGTATTTAAGCTATATCCATCCCTTGGCTACCTCTGTTTCCACTTTACATTTATAAGCCTTTAATGGAGATAATACTTATTTTTAATGGAATTCCTATAAATGAAAATAAATCACTTTTATATTTTACAAGAACTCTGTTCTAAAGTTAGCATACAATGTAATATAATATTAACTAATAATTATCTCAGTTGATGTAAAATAAAATAAAATACACGATACCGTAGTTTATTTTTATTCTCTGTCTCTTCTAATTATTATCTATAAATAGAATGTAGGTAATTTTTTTTATTGCTGACCAAGAATACCACTCTGGCATTAAATAAATCCCATTCCTTACTGGAAAGTAACTTCACTACAAAGTTTCATTTAACAAAATATTGATCTATTTTATTAGTATTAACTGAAATCAGTAAATAAAACAGCATTAAAGATGAATAAGGAATTTACAGTTTAATAGATTTAGAAATGAATAAATAAAATTTATTTTATATATTTATTTAAAGTTGAAATATTATTTTCTAAACATCCGAACGCAAATTCATATTTCAATCATTTACTCTTTAATTCTTTGACTCATTTCTATTTCAATATTACTTTTAAAATCATTTTTAATCTTTGTTGTGATTACAAATCATTGATTAGTAATGTTTTTTTTGTACAGTAAGACCTGTATTAAGATTTGAGTTTTAGTGTAAATGTCAACTTAGTTTCATGTGTGAAAATGATTGAAACATTATTGATAAACAATACATGGACAAGTAGAAACAGGATGGACATCGTGTCCTCTTTTGAATGATCCACCACTGTATATATTTATTCTGTACCTATAGATATAGGAAATGTACTCAAAATAATAAGTTATTTTTATAGAATTTTTAAACATTGGAATATTCATTTTACTGTTAGTTTAAAACTACCAATTTTAAAAGATCTCAACCTGCTCATAGGGGATGTAAATAAAATCTAGCCAAATGAATACATATGAAGCATGCTGCATTTAAGTTAGAATATAAAATATTAGATGTTTGTCACGCAATCCCGTTATTCAGTCAATGCTTTTTTTATATATTATTAAGCTTTATATAAATTATAAGAAATGATAATTTATTTTTCATAATTATATCAAATAATTGCTGTGATTTTGATTAGAATAAAGAATGAATAAAATTCGTTGAATTCATAGAATTCTCGCGAATAATCTCTGATTAAAACCAAACTAAGGAAAACAATTCGTGACAAACAATACCCGTTCAGTAATTTCATGCCAAAGAATTTCATTGACTATTGCTTAATATTTATCTTATATGAGCACAAATGCGAATACTATTGACTCCGATATAAGATATTATTCTTCTTTTTTTTAAATTCTTCTCTTCTATTGTCTTATCTTTTATTCATAACTATATTATATTTGCCGAAACAAATAGAGAGGAAATTTAATTTAGATCTCGTATTTCAATGATTATTAATACAATTTGAACAAAATAGAGATAAAATTCCATTAAATATCGAGATGATTTTTTCTTGTAAAACTGAATATAATTTCATTAAGCTCACTTGCACTTGCTTAATTTAATATAAATTGACAAAGAATTCCTATGGAATTGGATGGAAATAATATTGTGGTGTATAGAGGCGGCCAACCATAAGCACACCACTCGGGACCGGACTTCACCTCAGCCACGTGTATCATTGACGGGTCAGGTGCCGATTCCGGAACTGGTAGTGACTCGGCTTCTGTGAAAAGATTAAGGGTTAGTGGCGAGCGGTTCTTCGCTTACTCTTTTAATGACACGACAGGGACTCTCGAATAAAATACTTTATTAAAACACCAAACAAACGATACAATAACTTATTCGATAGAATAAACTCAACGAACAATAGTTAGAATACACCAAATACTGCTATAATCAGATAAGTTTGCGCTCAAAGAGGATGTAAACCACTCATGTGGTATTCTCTGGAGCGACTTATCTGAATATTTCAGTCATAACAATATAATTGATTATATAAATATATCCTAATATAATATAATAATAAAACGTGCTCATAAAATGATATATTAGAATCAGCTGACACATGTACACACTACAATATTACACTAGCTAATATTTATTATAATATTTACTTGTTGCGTCAGGATAAAAATGTTGGTGTTGTGATTTTTTCGAGCATAATTTGTGCAAATAAAACTAATATGTTTATCTTGTTAAATTTTAATACAATTTACAATAGAAATCTTTCATTAAAATTATTCCTAAAAAAAGAAACATTAACATTTTATAAAATGTTTAAAAAATATAACGTTTAATTTTATTAATATGATAAATTGATCTGATAAGACAGTAGGAATTATTTTTTTCTACTATTCTATCAAGTAATTGTTATAATTTATAAAGATTACTTATTATTTAATATGCATTTATTTTATTTTTAAGCATAATTTTATGCTTAATTCGCACACAAAAATCCAATAATCAAATATCAATACACTTATAGTATGTTAGGTTGAAATATATATAAACCTACGATTTTTTATTTTTATCCATGTAATGTACCTATACTTGTAAATCCCCATATTGTCCAAAAGTAATGTTCGTATAAAACACTATTGGCAATGATTGTTTATTAATTAAAATATATTTGCAGAGCCTTAGCAATCTCCCAAATATCAATAAGTTCACTAGCTAATATAATCTGTAACAGAACTTTACCATTAAATTAAAAAGAAATATAAAATATCAAAATTTACTGAATTTTGAATAAAAAATTATTTAAATA
>JAQFXN010004006.1:0-10258 GCA_034693365.1 Liacarus xylariae
GTATGTTAGGTTGTATTCAATAAACAGAATATTCTTCTGGCTATAACTCAAGAACCAGATCCGAGCGGAGAAAAATTTTTGCAGATTCGGAATCAGCGCTTCAAACTACACCCCTGTACCAAATTTCACCAAAATCGGAGCATCTCCCCATAAAGTGAACTTATAACACAAAATTGAGATAATAATATTTTCTTCTAAAAATTTTCCTTTTCCATCAGTGCTTCTCTATTAAAAATACAATCGATGCAATCATAGATACCCTGCACTATGTCTGTAGACGCAACTATTTTTCAAGTCCTTGGTTATCACTATAAACAATAGCTAAAATACAGTTAATATTCGAATAAAATATTATCCTTGAAATATGATTATTATTTATGAAGAGCTCTCTGTGAGTAACGTATCTCGATTAACTTAATTTGGGATTACATCAAATAACTCATATTTAGTCTTTCCTTTGATGATTAAAACTATTTTAAACATTGCTTCAATGATAGAACATTGAAAATTTTTTTAAATTAATTTAAACTTAGGTTTATTGTTATGCGTTAACTCTGAATACTTGCTTTACACTACTTTTACATGCAACTATTTATTATTGTGTCTAAATCATAAACTATTTTTACTTTGTGTGCTTTTTAAAAAAAAGAACCCATTGAAATATAGTAGATTAAATAAATTAATATTTTATATTATGTACTTTTTCCAAATATTCTAAAATTTTATTTTTAAATTATTGGCTCCAATAAAACGTAAATTATGGAAACTAATTGAATTAATGAGAAACCAAATATTCATATTGATTAAAATGTTTTAATTAATAAATAAGTATTTGAGAGTTTCACTTCAATCAATATTAATGGCCCTGATTTTAATAAATTATCAAAAAATATAGAATAACAGTGAAGTCTTAAAAATTCCTGTTTGAGATTGAATAGAAATTTAAGTCATATTAACTCTTAAGAGCACCCGCTGTGAATGGAATGTTCTCCTCTCATACGCCAATGTCTTTTAAATGGGGTATAAGAGGTAAAAGAGGCAAACTATGAAAGTGTGTGCAAAATCTCCCAAATGTCAGGTTTTCAACAAATTCGTTGTTTTGATTGACATTTCGAATAAATATTCAATATATTTGTTGTTATCATTGCATGAATTACTTCATAAAACACTATTTTATTTCAATTTAATGTGAAAACAATACTTAATTAAATGAAATCATTAGATTCCAAAAGTTTAAGCCAATACTTGATTAGAAATAAAGAATAAATACTTTTATATATGTTTGATAACCTATGCTATAAAAAAGATTCAAATGTTAGACAATAAATAATAGATTGTTATTAAAGCATAGCTTGACTTTCAAGCTATAATTCTATGATTCAACAAATTATTCTTTGTGTTTCTCTCACTTATACTGAACTGTAGAGTAGACAACAGTATTTGCATTACTTTTTTCTCATTCATTGCATTTAAATTGCTATTACATTCAATATTACATGAATTGTAATCTAACTGCTATACACATTATATGAAGAAACAGATGGGAATAAACAACACCTTTAAGAGTGAGTTATGTATAATATTATTAATAATTGAGCGTAGAATTGGGCTTTAGGTCCACTGATATGTTGCCTATAAATTGACACACGAGACCATTATTACATCTGTTAAGCTCTAAAACACTACTTTCTCTTTTGTTACTTTGTATGTCTACAACACTATGCGATTCTGAAAGTTCTTATTCATAATTATAGTACAATTATATAATGTAATTGGTTTTCATAAATGTGTTGAATTATTTGTTAAAGTGATCCAGTTTTATGAAGTATCAAAAGTTCATTTAACAGATATTTTCTACAATCAATGGTGAAAAAATAAATTTTGATTTTATGTAAGCAATTATTTTAAGCTTTTAAAACTTATTTAAGTAGTATTTTATTAAATAAATTGTTGATTTATGTAAAATAGATTCTATAATTGATTAAAATCTATTATATACACAGTTTTTAGTATATTATAGAAACTTATGTCTGTATTGAGATATTACTAATCTCTGTATTTATTCTATTAATTATCATAAATTATTGTCAATTAATAGTGTTTTTGTTTAATATCAAAAGCGGGTACTAAAAGACTAAAACAGTTCGTCTGATTTTCTGCACTAAAAAGTCAAAAATAAAATTACGATAAAATTGAATAATATTTAGCAATTTTTTTTAAAATAGCAATCTTTGTTTGTGTCAGTTGTTATGTGTGCTTATATTGAAAGCTGTGATCAGCGAATCACTGTTTGATATTCGAGAATAGATTTTTTTGAACGAAAGTAGTTCTTATCAATTCTCAAGAAATGATAGTTCATTTCTTTCAGTTCAAGGGTATAGATATTATGAGACTTAACTCACAATTTCTTACTCGTTATATAACATTTTTTCATTGCTTATGATTCGGTTTTTCTAATATTTTATATGAATGTGGTTTCGCATCAGAGCTTTTGCCGAACTTTCTATTCAGCTCTCAATTCGTTTAATCATTTTCTCTATCTTTAAGCTCTCTTTTTTATGTCATACTATAAGTCAGTATTTATTATAAACCGATATCGAGGTATAATTGATATGAAATGTAATTATAATTGGTTTGAAAACAGATATAATACTTTTTTTGAAACACCGATAGATAAAGAATATAATAATGTAGTTCTTTTGCAGATTCTATCCTAAGATCTAATGTTTAAATATAGAAAAACTGTTAGAATTGTTATAAGATTTTTAGAAATTAATAGTCTTTGATTATTCACTTATTTTTGAATTAATTGCTTCATTTAAGACATGGATTATTATTATTATTTCTTTTTTTTTGTTCAAATAAAACGTGATTTGTTTATTAATGGCTTTGATTACCTGAGCTTCAGTTCATAAATTTATTGGTCTTGTCTTCTCTATGTCTTCCGTGATTTTGATGATAAACTTGACTTCAAATCAATTGCTATTTTTCTTAATGAGTGATTAAAAAAATAATAATAATAAACTCAATGATTATAGCAATGAATTTTGTATTTTATATTTTAACTTAATCTTTATCTAACATTTTATGGATTTAAGAATCATTAAGAATTTAAAGATAATTACGGTAGATTTTAGTTTTGCTGAATTTTTTGAAAATAAGAACTTGGAGTTCCACTAAGTGCTAAAATTATAGTTTAATAATTTTTCATTGCAAAAAGTGGTTTTCTTTCTTTTTCTTTCTAATTTGAAATTATTTAATAATAATCCAAGATGTATTATAAGTTTTTTAAAGACAAAAAACAAATATTCAATTGAAATAAAATTAAATTTAAATCATTTTTTTGTATAAAAGTTGTAATAAATTTCATTTAGAAAATAATAATATATTTAAAACAATCTCATTATATAAAAATTAGTTTGATATTTGAAGTATTGTATAATATAATATCAAAAGTGAGTCAGATTTCTCTTTGAAGATTCTTATATCTGTAAATCACACCTAACCTCACATCATAAAAAAGAGATTAGAATTTGAAAACAAATCTAATTTCAAATCGTTTAGAGTATATTCATTGGTTGGTTAACAATAGAACTTCAGAAATACCTGAGAATTTCTAACTTAGGATTCTTAGGAAATATTACTTCAAATGAGTGTAAAATGAAATGTTAATTCAGATTTTTGTAAAAATTGTTTTCCTAAAGTCAAGTCAAACAAACATTTTTTGTATATTTTTGATTGAGTGATGCTTTTTAAAAATTGTCATCGCTTTTAATGCACTAAATATCTTATCCGTTCCAAAATCCGAAGTACGATATTTACAGGCATTAAATGCATACTCGTGTCAGCTATTGGGTCAACTCATGTACTCCTCTCAAGTCAGTCCTCATGATCAACAAATCCTTAGAGAATTCAAATTTTAGCCCAAAATTATTATGACTGTAGACTAGATTTTGTGATTATAAAAGTAAATTTATTTTTGTTGTTGTTCTCCAACTTTTCGAAAGAATTGTATTTAAGTTTTAGTGAAGAGACGGACAGTCTATTGCTTTAAAGCCTTATATCAAAAAAAGAATTTGATTTTTCCTACCATTACTAAAATTTTTATGTGAAAAAAATTATTTCTCTAAACTCTTATTATAAATTCGATTCAATGTCTCGAAGAAGGACAGGCATAAACAACAAGTTAATGAAAATTAAAATTCAAAAAAAAAAATTTACGTCAATTAGAGTCGAATTGGAATTAATCTCAAAATTTTTTTTGTTACTTATTTTCAGAGGTGGTGTCGCACTATGTTTGAGTCCTCAGGGAAGAAGAAATGGCGAGGCATTAGTTAGATTCGTGAATCAAGAGCACCGGGATATGGCACTGAAGAGGCATAAGCATCATATTGGCCAGAGATATATCGAAGTATATCGAGCCAATGGCGAAGACTTCATCAATGTCGCCGGAGGTTAGTAACAAACATCAGCACATTTACCATATTATTCATAAAACCCTAAAGTGTTGACTAAATGACAAACTTTGAGATCAATCACCAAAAAAGAGAGAAAAAGAGATAAAAATCAAAAAAAAAATTCAAAGTCAGTAAAAAATTATCTTTCATTTTCGCATTTCTTTATTAATTGCCAACGAATTTAATTTTTTTTTTGCGTCAAATATAAACTTAGCTTTTTTCTGGAAAAAGAGTAATGTCTAACAAATTAATTAGAAGTGGAAAAATGTTTTTCAAAAATAAATTTCAGAAACAAAATTGTGAGTCTGTTTAGCAGAAAAAAATTGATTCAAAACACTTGTGTAAAAGTTTTATATATGTTTAATAAAGTTATAATTGGAATAAAAATTACAAACTATAGTGATATCACACACAAAACGAAGAGTTAAGTTAACAGTAATTATAAGATAATGTTTTGCTGGAAAAGTTGATAATTTTTAAAATAGGAATAAATAATATTAATGAAAATTAGTTAGAATTTTGATGTTTTGCCAAAACATATGACAAGAGTTCTAAGGCTCGAAACGTTTAATTTGTGTTATCGTATTTAACTTTAATGAGACTGTGGTTCGTGAAGAGCACATGGTTTGCCAACAGTGCCAATGGTGTGTTGTTGGCTACCAAAGAACTAGGCCTTGATTGAGATGCACAGAGTAGGTGTCTTATAGAAACTGATACCGATATACACTCGTCGATGATATCTCAATCACATTAGAACTTACGTCGAAAAAAAATCTCAATATTGGCTGCTTTTAAGTGTATTTCTGCGCATTTTATGATAACGTAATTGAGATGAAAGTACACTCTATTTGGGTGTTTCGAAACCGCTATTCATTTGCCTATTAGTGCTTTTCAGCGTTTATTCAATTAAATTCATTTTCAATTATTTATATACGAAAAAAAGTTTTTTACTTCTGTTTTTATAAATTGTCGCCAAAAATATTATAATAAAAGTTATTACTTAAGCAAATGATGTCCTGTTCTGGTGTCGGTGTAATGAATCAAAGTGTTTACCAACCAATAAATCAGACTCTAATGAGCGGTTCATTTGTGCCAAACATTTTCCCGACCGCTAATAATGTAAATTTCTATCAGTTATATAATCCGTGTATTAATAATCAAAACTTAAACTACCGTTTAATCAATTATTGCGCACAATTGCAATTAGAAAACCTATTGAATGAACCACAAGTCAAACCTCGTCTCTATTTCTCAGGCAATAATAATGAAGCCCAAGCTTTCCTATCGAGAGGGGGACAAGTGATTGTGCGGATGAGAGGACTCCCATATGATTGTACGGCACAACAAGTGGTCAGTATTTCTATCGCAATATTGTTTTTTATTAACAACGAATTCAATTTCGTAACAAATTCTTGAAATTAAAAAAACCCTTATTTCCGAAAAAATAGATTGAATTTTTTGCGAACGGAGACATCAATAGTTGTGAAGTAATGCACAGCGAAGACGGTGTGCTGTTTGTGCGCAAATCTGATGGAAGGGCTACTGGCGATGCATTTGTTCTCTTTGAAACTGAAGAGATGGCTGTGAAGGCACTACAAAAGCATCGGGAAGTCATTGGCGCGCGTTATATCGAACTATTCAGAAGTACAACTGCAGAAGTACAACAGGTGAGCACAGATACCAATTTTTTGTGCTCTCTATTCTCACAAATTTTCTTTATTTCGCACAAAATCGTTGTTTCCTTTTATGCTATTTTAAAGTTTAATTCTACAAAACTCTCCAATGAATTCAAAGAAAACTTTTCTCACAATCAAAAGAAATACTCATTTCAAATGATTTTATTGACTTTTAATACTAAAGTTATTCCAGAATACAATACATTATAAGATTTTTATTTTTGAATGCTTGAGCTTTCAATTGAATTCTTTATACGATTTGTTTTTGCTTACAGTAATGTCACTGATTCTCAAACTCTAAATACCAAAACTTGAAAAACTTTATCATTACTTTAGATTTTATCCCTATCTCTCTATTCAATAGTTTTGAACTTTTATTTGAAAGCTGTTAAAAATGTTAAACTTCAGTATTATTTTGTCATTTCTCTAGAATTAAAGATTAGAATACATGAAAAATAATCTATAATTAATAAATCGATTTCATGAAAGTTCTGTAAATTAAACAAGGTTAAAAAATAAGAAAGAAATGAATTGTTTAGTACAGTAGAGTTACTTTAATTTAGTCATAAAAATTTGCCGGCGTTTCACAAAATTGTTTGATTAAGTCCTCCATTTCTGATGATTTAGTTATTTATTACATTTTTGGCATTAATGTCGACCACATTTGAGATTACTGTTGCAAATGTGTGTTCTATTAAAGCCAAAGTTATAGAACTTTGAAAAATGTTATAGTTTATAGTTAAATAACACCTGTACTGTACTATACTATACTGTTTAGCAGCAGTAGAAGAGGGCATTTGTTCGCAGGTGGCAAAGCACAGACATAGAGAGAATCAACACAATTACATATGTTTTCTATAGTAGTCTCACCTAAATATCAAATAAAGTCATTGCGAAAGTCATGAAAAGTTTGAGTAAAAGTTATGAGAAAAGTCCGGTTCAATCGCCAAACGTTTAAATATAACTCAAAACTAATGTCTTAATAATTTAGTTAAAGTTCAGGGTCTCTGATATACATATTTCTAATATTCATTTTCTCAACCAAATGAACACATTTTTAAAATATTTTCATTTCTGTCTTTGATTTCGTTGAGTCAATAACTGGAGTGATTGTCAGTCTTTAATTGTTTTACAAAATATACAGGTATTGAACCGAAGTATGGATCCGAGAACTTTCGAACAACAGCAGCCTTTGATAACAAGTCTACCCCACGTCCCTCTCATACCTCAACAACTCTTACCATCCGGTTCTCGAAAGGACTGCATTCGACTTCGAGGCCTTCCATATGAGGCACAAGTCGAACAAATACTTGAGTTCTTAGGTGAACATGCTAAGAATATCGTCTTTCAAGGAGTTCATATGGTATACAATGCACAGGTATTACCATTGTTTGTATTGTTCTCTTTTTATCAATTGTTTGTCATTCAAATTAGTCGTGACTTACAGTAAGAATTGATATCTAATACCATTCAGTGCTTATCATAAATTCATTTATTATTTTATAAATAAATACCAAAACATTATAATAAAAATATCAATTGTTTTATACGATAGGGTCAGCCATCAGGCGAAGCATTTATCCAAATGGATTCGGAACAGTCGGCTCTAATGGCCGCACAGCAGAGACACCACCGCTATATGATTTTCGGCAAAAAACAGCGCTATATTGAGGTATTCCAGTGCTCTGTGGATGACATGAATTTGGTGCTGACGGGGGGTATTCCAGTACAAAGACAACTACTCTCTCCGGGTATGTCTAGTGGTGTCCATATAGACTGATAGCACTGTACTTAACGCTTATTTTCTGATTTGGCACAGGAGGCACATTATTACCGCCCCATTACGGCGCTTATCCATATCCCGTACAAACATCGCAAGTATTGCCGACAGCCGTGAGTGCGGCCAACGCGGCCTCTCTGACTCAGGCCAGGATTCCGGCCTCATTCGCTTACCCAAACCCTTTTAATCTGATCTATTGGCCATACCCTTCGCCGCCAGTGTCGCCGACCACATACTACACCCATTCGGGGCCCACAATGGTAAACATGCGAGGATTGCCTTATTCTGTTCAACTAAAAGATGTGCTTAACTTCTTTAATGGTTGGGAGGTTAGGGGTCTTAACATTTCTAAACTCTTATTAATACTCCTTTCGGTCGGTTCGGGTCTTTTGTTATTTTTGGGAACTTTTTCTCTAAACTTTACGATTTCTATACTTTTTCTATAAATGTTTACTTTCATAATCTGTTCTATGCTATGCTTCGTCTAATATGATGTGTTTCTGAGCTTTTTATCTGTAATTTATTGCAACATTTCTTTATTTCTAGTTATAGCACATATGACTCGTTCCCATATATAATACAATTAGATCCGTGACCTGAAAGCGCATAAATTTTAATTGATTACGAATTGTAACCGAAATCATATAATCAATTATATTTCGAAACATTTTTAAACATTTAATTTCACTTTTTTATAAACTAAAGATAATTAATTTGATTAATCAATTCGTTATTAATAAGAATTATAAAAGTATTTTAAAAGTTAATATTTAAATATTATATTTAATAAGTTTTTAAAAATATTTAGAATATTTTTATTCACAAATAGCTCACAACTGACTGCATTCAACTCCAGCGAAACGGTGACGGAAGACCTAACGGCGAGGCTGTGGTGACATTCCCTTCCCGGGCCGACGCAGAACGTGCAATACAAGAGAAGAATCGTCAAAATATTGGCAACCGGTATATCGAACTTTTCATGGCTTGATTGCCACACACTTTAGACAATAAATATTTGAATCAACTGTTTGTGCATTTCTTTCTATGCAATCAATTTTATAACTAATGAAAAATAAGAATAAGAATATCAAATATTTATAGCGCCCGACAATGAATTTGTATAGACTATAGAGTAATGTAAAGAAATGAATCAAATAATTGTTTGGCAATTGATAAAAATGCAAAACCTATTTGTTATTGTTTGTTAAGTATAAGAAGTGATAAGAAAAGTGAACAATCGTTTTAAATGTGCAAAAAAGAAAGTTCATCTAAAAAATCAAACATTAAGTTACGAACACTAATAATCAAAATTGAATTCAAATGAATATTTTGATGTATTATTATTAAAAAAAATATATTTAATTTTTTATTAATAACGAATCTGTATTTTTTATAAATATTATATATAATTTCTATCATTTTTTTCTCATTTTATAAAATCAAAATATAATTACTAGCGTTGAACAACACATTTGGTTAATGGAGATGTAGACCACAGAGTATAAACATGACCTGTAGTTGTGATTTATTAATTTTCATTTATTCGGAGCAAAATCTTCAATTTTAATCATAGCTCTGATTATTAAATGCTATTATCATTTCATTAAACATTATGATTAAAATTCGAAAGATTTTTTAATTCAATTGAGAAACAGCACAACTGTATGGTCACAAACTTGGAAAATACCCTACGCTATGCTCTATGTTAGCCAAATGTGTCGTTCGTATAAGTGATATTAATTTAATTGAGCATTAATTAAACCACAAATTATTGACATTTACTGTCATTTCTAATGAATTGTAATCAATATATAATTTTAATTCAATAGAATTCAATTCCTTGTTTTGCAGTAATTTCTTTGATATAGTTTTCAGTAATATTATTATTAATAGCAACAAAATACTAGTTGTCTTCCATAAATACTATTTTATTTAAGTTAGTTCATGCAATTAATTTATTTAAATCAAACAACATGACAATTTTTTTAAATAATCCAATTCTTGACTAATATTTATAAAAAACAATGATTTGTAAAATTCGCATCAATTATTTGCTCATTTATCAGGCGTTCTTCAAATATATATATAAATCAAAATTTACTCAAAACGCCTTTAAATAAGAAGTTTTTCACATAAAAAAACTTGAAAACCCAAAAAATGAACTTTCATTTTTCAGATTAACAGTCACTATAATTATTATTATTATTTCATAATTTATTTGTATAATTAAAAAAAAATTACAATACTTTTTACACATTATTATCAGCGATGCTATCGGGCGTTGAATCAGATAAGAAAGTGACACTGAATCACATCTACTAATACAAACTCCATTGAAATCTATA
>JAQFXN010004007.1:0-10257 GCA_034693365.1 Liacarus xylariae
CTTCCCTCCCTTTTGTTGTTTTTCTTCGACCCATCTATTTGTCTACAGTTGGCTTAATTTACAATTAAGTCCTTTAACCAAATTTTTTAATAGATTTAATTAATTAATTAAAACTTTATACAAATAAACAATATGTGAACTGAAACACATCTAAATGAAAGTACAGTTAAACATAGAATGTGCGCCAAATATATCAAAACAATACGTAAACAACATTTACACTAAAACTAACAAAACATAAATTACTTCTAAATTAATTATTTTATGTAAAATTCGCAGACTTCACCCCTGAAAAGAGACTTCCAGGTCTGAAGAGGAGGTGATGTTATGGTTTATTTTATGCCCCTCCTATACTAGCTATCATTGGCAATAGGGGTGGAGCTTAACCATTTCTATAACTATATAATGTACTGTAAACCTAAGGAGATCGTCCTTTTTTCTTCTAAAAACTGTTCTAAACTTAAATACTGTAAACTTATACTATTTTATACAATAAAATATTATGCATATAACTCGTGAGTAGAGTTCTTAGCCCCACACCCGCTATAGCCATAGCATTTATGGGGGCTCAGCCGGGATTATCCATCGGTTACTTCAGAAGACAGTTGTGCAACACGAAAACCGTACCCCTTCGGTCTTGAATCCGTATCCGTCGCCCACGAATCCGGAGTGAAAGCGCTGGTGTCCGGAACGTGTGGTCACTGAGAGATATCCCCTTAAACAGAGCGGTACTACCGAGTGCGGACGCCTAACGTGATGATTTGGATTGATGGTCAGGATCGGGCAACCCATCACCCTTATCAATCGTAAGACGCGAATTCCTTGATCAACCGACGGGTAAGTGAAAACCTGAAGGATTGGTAGGTTTACCAATCGCGTTATGGCTTGGGGGTGTTGCTAACTCCGCATAAATATTTTATTCATTCGCTGTTGCTTTAGTTAGTTTCTATATACTGCGCAGAATTTTATAGAATCACATCACAATCGATAAAATTAAGCCTTTGAAACTGAACCCTAAGCTAAGAGTAGTTAAGGTTAAAGCCATAAAACTGAATCCTAACTTAAGAACAAGGTTGAGCCCCCCTGCTCGCACCCTTCTCATTCCAGGAGCAATGACGAGTGGTGGTAACCCCCGACACTCAACGACATTAAACAAGTAGTTAGTGAAGCTCTAACCGGTGGGCTAAGCCTTGCTACAAGACTAAGATTAGAGAGGTATGACGGCGAAATTGGGTGGCGAGCCAAGGAATGGCTCGAAGAATACGAGGATCACACAAATTCTAAGGGTTGGTCTGATGATAATCGAAAAGACCGTTTCAAAAATTCTCTTACTGGGGATGCCAAAGACTGGTATAAGATCTATATAGAACGGCGTCTCTCGCCGGCTAATTGGGATGAACTCAAAGCAAGTTTCCTCGATTACCACTTGCCTAAAGATGGTACTTCATATGCTAGAAATAGACTATTGAGTTATAAGCAAAAATCCGGTCAAGACGTATTGCGTTACATAACTGAAAAAGAGACTTTATGTTACGACTACGAACCCACTATGAATATGGCCACAAGAATGCATTACATTCTTAATGACATGTTGCCAGAAATTAAGGCGACACTCATTCATAAAGATAACCCAGATATGAAGAAGCTAAGAGTAAATGCGGAGAAGGTAGAAAGAGGTCTGAGATGTCAGGTTAAAGACTCTGGAGTAACGGGAGATATCTGTAATAAATTAGATGAAAATCAAAGAAACTATGCAAAGTTATCCGATAATTTTGAAAAATTCTTAACATTGTTCGACGATCAAAACCTGACAATTCACGAACTGAGACAAATGGGCTATAATAGGAGTAGAGATCGAGAGTACAGAGGATTATCCCAATAACGAAACGATAGAAACCGTTCCACAGACAGACAGAACGATAGACTAGATGGTAGGTATGCCAATAACACATACTATGACTCTCGAGGACAAAGTTACAACCAGAACTCTCGCGGGCTATACTACGATAGCAGAAGTAATCAGAGAGAAAGAAGTGGCGATAAGGGTAGAGACAGAAGTAGAGATAGTGATCAACAACGCCTGAAATCCAAATCCCCTTTAGACAAGAGGGTGGACTTTGATACCGCTCGGCAGTTAAGTAAATCTCGGTCCTCAACAGCTGACATAATCTGTTTTAACTGCAACCGAAAGGGTCACCACCAAAAGAAATATCCTTACTCACGAAGGACTATAAGTCCTGCTCCACCGCCAAGAGTTAACCTATTAACACAAACTCAAGGGAGTACCACAAGCGATAGTGAAGTTGATAATTTAATCTATCAGAAAGTGAAGATCAATGATAGGGAAATATCGGCCCTGATTGATTGTGAGTCTGAGGTTAGTCTTATCGAGTATAAACTGGCGAAAACTCTTGACCTAATAATTAAAAATGCCAAAAAGAGAACAGTTAAGGCAGTTAATGGGTCAATTGTAGATTTGGAAGGGGAAGCCAGAGTACAGATCACATTCGGCTCTAAAGATAATGAATCACAAATAACTCTAAAACTAGGAGTTATAAAAAACTTCAACTTTAGCCTGTTATTGGGAAATGATTTTAATAAATTGGCTGGTATCACTATTGATTGCAATGCAAAATCTGTTAAATTCAATCCCACCCCAAGTGAAATGACATCATCCCGGTTACACGTAAATCAGAATGTAGTGTTAGAACCAAACAAAACCTATTATGTTCGAGCATGCATAAGCAACAAAAGAGAAAAAATAACTTCACAGGTTTCGTAAAATCTAACGAAAAGGTATTCAATAAAAGCAAACTATATTTGAATGAAACAGAGACTGAATTCAATGCAGGAGAAACGACTTTCTCTATTGTCAACTTTAAAGCAGACGCCTATAGTATAAAAATGGGTGCCATAATAGGCGACTGTGAGATAGATCCAAATACCAATAGTAGGTCCTGTCCCGTTGTGTCCGTCGCCTTTAGGAATAATATAAATATTAATTCGAATGAATTAGTTAGTATCGCAAGTAAAGCCGAGCGCATAGCCAGCGATATTATTGAAAGAATTAGATCAGAAAAACTCGATTATTACATTGATTGGGATCTTCTGATCTGCAATTACTGTAATGAAGCTAAGCACAAGTCCAGTGATTGTTCACATAAAACCCACTGGTTTACGTCATTCCTTTATAGGGCGGAGACAGATGTTACACGTAGAGAAATACTCTCACTAAGAGAGAGACATATATATCCTTTTGAAATGAAACGCTCCGTTTACGTAAACGTGTGTAATGCTTCAGGCGATGATACAACGCATAATGCGGACGCGTCTGGGACATTAGCTTAGATTAATGCGAATGTGAGCGTTAGGTCTGAACTAACAGAACAACAGTTGTTTGCGCTAACCAATCTCCTCCTCAAATATGAGGATATATTTGCATTTGATCCCAATCACATTGGCTTATGTAAGGAAATAGAGCACACAATAGAAACAGAGAACGAAAAACCTGTTAAGCAGAATCCTTATCACTTTAGTGCAGAGCAAAGTGTACTTCCTTCTGATACCTCCTAAATCTGATAAATAATCAAATTAACGACTGGATATCAATGGGTATTGTGAAACCCTGTCGCTCCGCATGGGGATCACCTGTAGTATTAGTGAATAAAAAGACCTTAGACTCGAAGGGCAAACCTGAACAACGGCTTTGTGTAGACATGAGAAGAGTAAATACTATCACAAAAAATGATGTTTATCCCCTCCCCGCGGTCAGGGATGCATTAGATGCCTTCGCAGGCTCAAAATATTTTACAACTCTGGATATGAATAGTGGGTACTTACAAATCAAAGTCGCAGAGCCAGACCAGGAGAAAACTGCGTTCATAACACAAGACGGATTGTATTGTTTTCTAAAAATGCCATTCGGTCTTAAATGCGCTCCTGCGACCTTCAAGAGAGCCATGGACTACCATCTTTCAGGACTCAAATGGAACGTTTGTATTGTCTACTTAGACGATTGTGTCGTATTCAGCGATACATTTGACAACCATATCATAAATTTAGATAAAGTCCTTTCTCGCATAAAAGAATCCGGAATGACTAAAGCCAACCAAATGCACATTTATGCAAATGACTATTAAATTTTTAGGCCACATAGTTAGTGCTGAAGGAATCGCCACTGATCCTGAGAAAATAAAAGCAATAACTGAGTTTCCCATACCTGTTTGCATAACAGATGTGCGATCCTTTATAGGCCTTTCAGGATTTTTCAGAGTATTTGTGCAAAACTTTTCTAAGATAGCTGAACCCCTCTCGAGGCTCAATAAGAAGAATGTAACGTTTCATTGGGACCTTGAACAACAGAAGGCGTTTGAATACATTAAAAGGCTTATGTGTGAAGCTCCAATATTAATACATTTTGATAACAAACTACCTATTGAGCTGCGCTGCGACGGGTGCACTACAGGAATTGGCTTTATACTTCTGCATAAAATTGATAACAAATATAGGGTCATACGTTATGATAGCCGACTCCTCAATAACGCTGAGAAAAATTATATTATCAGTGAAATTGAATGCCTTTCCATAGTGCAGGCGACTAATAAATGCCAACAATACATACTGGGAGTCTTCTTCACAATCGTAACTGATCATATGAGCCTAAAGTGGTTAGCCACTAAAAAGGATTTAAGTCCCAGACTTATTCGTTGGGCCTTACATCGTCAGAAGTTTGATTACGAAGTAATCTATAAAAGTGGTAGAACACACAAAGACGTCGACGCTTTATCCCGCTATGCTGTTGACCCACCGATAGAAATGGAGGACAACCTTAACCGGCAATGTTTAGCTAATACACAACTAACTAACGACAATGATAATGAGCTCTCGCGTTTCGATATTGGAACGCTACAAAAAAGGGATTCGTTTTTCGGGGATATATATAAACAGGCTAAAAAACCCGATAAGTGTAAAGACAAGGTATTACTAAACAAATACACCATCGATGAGGGTATTCTAATGAGAAAAATAAACCGTAAAAATGACAGTAAGTTAGTCGTATGCGTTCCAAAAAGATTGATTCTATATGTGCTCTATGCTTACCACGACGATATGTTTGGCGGAGCGCACTTAGGAACACTTAAGACTATGGATAAGATAAACAAAAGATACTTCTGGCCAGGTATGAGGACAGACATCATAGATTATGTGAAGTCTTGTAAAGATTGCCAGACAAAGAAACATCCCCCATTACCACAAGCAGGGATGATGGTACCTATAATTTCTGATGGACCTTTCGAGATAATGGGAATTGACTTTTTGGGACCTTTTGTTAAATCCAGGGCAGGGAATAAGTACATTATCGCCGCAACAGATCATTTCACAAAATGGTGTGAGGCTAGGGCGATACCTGTAGCTACCAAAGAAGAAGCGGCGGAATTTTTCATAAACCAAATTGTTGTTAAGCATGGGTGTCCAAAAACGCTATTAAGCGATAGAGGGACACAGTTTAGAGCTCAATTTAGTCAATTAATTTATGAGAGATTGGGAACCAGGCATGTCTGCACGACTTCTTATCACCCACAATGCAATGGACTTGTTGAAAAATTTAATCAAACCTTAGCAAAGATGTGCTCGATGTACACCTGCAAATCTCAAAAAGATTGGTGCGTTGAACTACAAGCTGTAATTTTTGCGTATAATACGTCTATTAATCCAACTACTGGATACTCACCCTTCTTTTTGATGTATGGCCGTAATCCAGTCGTACCACCCGACAGATTTATTAAAGTCCCAACACTAAGCACCCTAGCTAATGAACAATATTTAGCAAACCTAAACGAGAACTTAATAGAAGCCCGAAGGCTTGCCAAGATAGGAATCCGAAAGTCTGCTCAAAAGAGCAAAAGAGTTTACGATAAGAAACACAGGGAGGTAAACTACGCGATTGGGGATATTGTTTGGGTTTTCTATCCTACTAGATATGTGGGTAAATCAGATAAACTCTTACATCAATTTCATGGCCCCTTTGAGATAGTGGGATGCAGTTCAAACGGCGTTAATTACACCGTTAAGGGATTAGTAAGAGGAAAGAAATTTATATTAGATAAAGTCCATGTAAGTAGAATTAAACCTTTTCATGACAGAGAAAACCTAATCGAACGTATTGAGACTGATGTCAAAAATACAGTTGAATCGAGTAGCTCACAAGAATCTGTAGAGGAAATAATATCGGACCCGGAAAGCAGTACTGAAACCTATGATGTAGAACAAGAATTATTAGGGCACAACATAGAAACAGTAAGGTCTGGATCAGAACAAGGCTTACAAGATTTATACTCTAAAGAACCTAATTTAGGTGAGCAAGGGCCCCTAATCAATACAGAAACAATTGAAATTACTCAACAAAATATACCAACAGAACCTGAATTTCCGGTAACCCACACACCTCTACGACGCTCTGAGAGAATTCGACGCCTAAGGAAAATCTTCGATTTATTGATATATTTGTTTATCCTAAACATAACTATAATTTACGAGTGTGATGCTTCGCTCCAAAAGCTTAACCCACTTGTCTGGCGTAAGTCAGACAAACCTGTGATCACAGGAATTAATCGAGTATTGCTATTAGCCAAATATGATTCACCGTGCGAGATATTCTTAGACAGAAGTTTCATCCCCTACAACAACGAGCAGTTGAAACAATACTGTGACAAGCAGTTAATTAAAGACTTTATAGAGCCCATGCGAAAATTCTGTAAAAGTCCATTCAAAATACCAGAGTCGGAACTTGTTATCAGCAGACAAAGGCGATTCGGTATAATAGCGGTGGGAATAATAGCTTTTATTGTAGTCGCTGTGAGTACCACAATAGGGATAACAAGTCATTCGATGGTGCAAACAGCAACGCAAAATTCTAATATAAATGAACTCAAGGCCAAGCAAGATGCGATGATCGCAAAGTTAGCAATCCTTGAGGAAAATGAAGTAAAAGTTAAAAAAATTATTAAAATATTGCAGACCCAAATAGAGGGTATTGAAGATCAACTACAGGGACTAACAGATTCTATAAAAGTATTTCAAACCATTATGCCAAATTTTATGACTTATGTATCACAATTAGCCGCGAGATTTGCCTTAACACATGAGAAAATCAATGATATAGGTAGGAAGTGGCGCTTAGGAATATTAGATGAAAAGCTTCTCGATATTTTTAACTTTTCCCATGTAGAGAGAATTGTCGAGTGAGCTTAGCTCAACCTAGAGAATGCATATTAAATGAGGAGAAGAAAGAGGTTCAGATTCTTTTCTACTTGAAAACTACTGAACCAGATGTGGCCATTATGACTGAAGATCCTTCACACTCTATAAACGTGTGAACAATACTTCTCTTTGTCCCATACCATATATAGGCCCAGAGAACGTAGTATACAATGAGATAAACGATTGTGTAATTCCGTTGCCTACTTCCCCTTAAGTCATCAATCTTGAAATCATACCAAAGTTTGATAATTGTTTTTCAACTACGCGTATTAATATAACTGGAAAATATTGGCAAGGACATAAATGCACTGAGAGACACGCAATTATGACATAAGATATAGTACAAATTAAACAAGTAGGCAATCACAATCACATCTATTGTGATAGTTTCTCCATTGAAATGTATAACCGAACAATAAACTGTCCAGGATTTGTATTCGCTCTACCTATCACCACACCCTTTTCAATTGGCTCATTCCATTATGAGTCAAAAAATACTAAAGTGGAAGCGGAACTACACTTTGCAGCAACGATTTCACAACGAATCACATTTCATTTAAAGCCTAACCTACATAACTTTGAATTTGAAGGTCTTGTCAAAACTGTTAATGAAGAACTTAATTCAATGACAGACCCATCTAAGATCACAATACCTGACACTTACACTAAAATAAGAATAATAGACTACTTTACCGTTGTTATGTTCATTTCAATCGCCATTGTATTAATACTTTGGTTAATTAAGAGGAGAAATAATTCAATTACTAGCAATAACGACAAAGGCGAGTCTATTGAAATAACTGAAACAGATCTTATAGCTAACTCAGACAAAGAAGAAACAAAGACAGAGGCAAAAGCATTTAGACAAAAAAGAGGTTATTTTAATACAGGTCTTTTAATCACAAGTATGCTGATGGTCTCCATCCCTCATTCCAATGCCATAAACGTACTATTAGATATTTACTATGAGAACCCATGCAAGGCGTTAGTATCAGAAAGTATCTCTGCTTCAGGGTTAACTTGGTGCGAACGCCGGTTCAATGAGTCATTCATTGAGCCAATTGGTAAATTTTGTTTGTTCAATACAGATACAGCTATTATAAAAAACACGTATTCGTGAAACAAGACATACGGGTACATCGAGCTATTTCAATAATCAACCCCACCTTTTTCCAAAAGTTGAAAAACTTAGACATGGCCTCGCTGGCGGACACATTTACTATTATTAAAAGTGGATTAAATAAAATAGGAAATAAGTGGGTAAAAGGAGAACTAGATGAGCAATTCGTTAACTCTCAGTACTTAGCTCTAAAATTTCCAAATGGCACAGAATTGGCTGATTACGAACCAAATTCTTGTTATTTCGATACCAGTTGCAAACGTTTGCGTTTAGAGCTGCTCAGAAGAACTGGTTTAAGACCCATCTCCAGGTTGACAGGAAGTCAACAGATTGAAGACATTTTATTAATTATACTTTCAGCTGCATTTGTATTTATAGCCTTCTTAATTACCAGAATTAGAAGAGCTATTAGACAGAGAAATAGAGCGTACAAATTCGTATTTACAAGTAATAGACCAGGGAGTTTAATGGATAACCCAATGATTCCGCCCCCACCATACCCACAGTCGGAATCAGTATAATTATAAATAAGTAAACACTTGATTTTATTTTGTAAATACACAGTAACCCAAAGCATTTAAGCTAATACCCAAATATTTATAAACGCGAACAATAATTATTAACAAAAAACCAATTATTCATAAAAAGTTTAAAAAACCCAAAAATACTGAATAAATATCACTGAATATTAATTCCGAGTAACCAATTGATATTATTTTGTAAAATACATAATCTAATGTATTTTAACCCTTTAACCCAAAAACTAAATTACACAAACAATACTTATCAAAAAAGTCATTTATTCACAAGAAAAATGAAATAAAACTGTAATTAATTATTTGGACAAAATTATGATTTTATTTATCAGTACAATCAATTGAGTAATATAGATAACAACAATGCTAAAAAAGAATTCTAAATTAATGTACATTCATTAAAATTTTATTCAACCAAATTCTTCGAAATAAAATCGAATATCTGCCAATCATTGATGTCAAATACCATAGCGTACAAAACAATGTCCACCATCCGTTGGTACACACGATAACAACAGTTGTTCTCCTGAGTTTGTGAACCAAACATCATATAGATGTAACGACTGCGAGGAAGTTTGGCGGATACACAAATTGTGTTTGGAATATGAGCAGCCAAATCAACCACCGATGGATTCCAATAAAAATCTAGACAAAAACAAAATTAATTTAATTTCTTGTAACAATAACATTGATGTCTTACATTGTCTTCCGTGTTGTTCCGTATGTTTGACAATAAACAAAGGCGCATGGAGAGGCCAATACTGATCCTCCGGCGACCTGATCGCGAGCCCTTGGAAGTTGGCCACAAAAAACAACAGAGTGTCAACACCACCTCTCAAGCTGTCACTGACCGCGCGCTTGAGGGTATCGCCGGCGGCGATATATTTGTTGCTCCATTCACGATGAGATGCCAAAAACTCTTTATGATGTCCATGAAGAGACTTCCGATAATTTTCGGAGACACCAATACATTCGGGGGACTTGACTCTGACAGGATTTTATGAACTGCCATGAAGACAGTCATCTCCTTCTCATGAATTTCCGAATAATCAGCACTAGACAATAAAACAAGATTAAATGATACACAACTATTAGAACTAATAAAACGAATTACCCAGCAATGGCATCGAGAGCATTCATCGACTCCAACTTTGGTGTACCTCTAAACCGAGAGTGGTGTCCGGAACACCCCCTTCGTTTAGTTCGTTAGAATCGGGTTCCGATTCTTCCATAGAATCCATAAGTGTGGATCGTTCTGCAATTGACTGAATACTACAGCCTTGCATACCAAACTTCAGATTTGGATCAAGAAACAGCTTTAAAAGGAACAGTTTTCCTAAA
>JAQFXN010004008.1:0-10255 GCA_034693365.1 Liacarus xylariae
ATAATGCTTATGTTGAACTGCCCGGGCTTCAGTCAGATATCCCTCTTATATCAGTCAGATATCTATCAAATATATATATTGTTACTAATATGTTATTAATTTTAATCCCTTATTATGAATTTATAATATAAAATATCAATAGAATAAGAAATTAAACTAATTAGTAATTAGTATACCGTTATCTCTAACTTTAATAATTGCCTTTTAATTAACGGTTGAGATTTCAGTGAAATTTCAAACAAAGATTTCTCTTTACCCCATAAAGCAATTGCTTTGACATTTATGGTTATAGTCTATAACTAAATTATTAATTTGTCATTTCTTGAGCTTTTCTACCTCATCAGAATTACAACTGTTTGTATATTTTGATTCATATTCTTTAATTAATACCATAATATTTAGTAAATAACTAAAATAGTTACCGATAGTTAAAATAGTTGATTACCCATGAAATAGTTAACACAATACTTCATTATAATTGTCCTCAAGAGAAGATCTTAACTCCTGAGGTGATGCTATTTACCCCTAAAATATTTATGATAGATGATTTTCCATGCTCTGGTAATAAGTATTTTGGATAGGGTTTAATATGAGGCATATTTTTGAGATGGCTTGATCTATTGAATATTGAACTTCAATTATTCTTTATACTAATAGATGTTTAAACTTTATTTCAGTGGTAGTCAAGCTCTGCAGGGTATAGGTGGGGTATTTTTTGTAAAATTTCTCTCAAAATGCCAGAAATTAACATAAAACTAAAAATACAAAGAGATGTCAGGAAGTATTTTTGAAAATTTTCTTAGCAGGGAGTATATTTACTCATAACTTTGCAGACCCCTTCTTTATTTGATTAACTCATTCAATCAAAGCCTGTTTTACAATGAGAATCTGTAGAATTAAAAATTTATTGAAAATATTTGATCTATTTAAATTTCAAATGAATATCGAAAATACCAAGTAACAAAAAGTTAAAAATAGATTTTGAGATTCTATCGATATATAATTTATAACTTACGGTAAATACCTTAAGTTAATTGACTTAATTATGATTCTTAAGTCGATTTCAACTCATTCTTTGTGTTTAACATCTGTTTAGTATTCTATACTAAATCTGTGATTTTTATCAAGTGATACATTGAATAATTTATATACAGTATAGAGGAAACCTTGTTGGTTTAGTTATAGTAGAATAATTTAAAAATACAAATGGCCATATAAGTTATGAAATCTATTCAAATTATTAAGTACTATCATGGAATTATAAAGTGATACACGCATTTGCATCCAATGCATTATATCCACATCTCATTACTCAAATTAATAATTTCAAAAATTGAAATTAATATACTCTGACCATATTGGAACTAATATCATGTTTGATATTTTCAATTTAAATATAGTGTTGTAGATATAATGTATAGAATGCAAATAGGTGTATCACCTTATATTTCCACCACAGTACTTATTCTTCAATAAATAATTGGTTTTATTAGACAAGACTTGTACTATGTTCACCACTCCAACTTAATATATACAGTAGATACTTTACTAGTAACCGGACGTTTACATTGTAGAATATATTGCACTATATATTAGAATTAGTAAAATATAAAACTGTGAACTTTGCCTGAATTCTCTCAAATTATAATGAAATCTGTAAGAGCTTAGCCATATTTGGCCAAAAGCAAGAATTTGACAAAATTCTGTTATTTCTCTAAAAATTTATTACAGAATTTCTCAGAATATATCAAAAATGGTGAATTAAATTCTTGCGGACTTGGTTGAAATTCTGTTGTCAGGTCATTTTTAATTAAATACTTCAAGATTTTGACGATTGCAAAATACCCTCCCATGTACTCCCTATGCTTTAAGAGTATAAGGTCTTTTGCCATCGCTAGTTTTGGGTGAAACATAACATACATATTTTTAACTTTGAAATAACTTTGCTTCTTTTAATATCTATCCAGGCGAACTAATGTTATGTTATGTTTCTACTAAACGTTATTTAGTAAATAATTTAGACCAATTTTTCATTTTTAAAAGTAGTGCATAAATTAACTTCAATGAACAATAGACTATTTTAATAATATGTTAGGATGTAACTTATATGTCTTTTTTATGGTTCTTGTAAAATTTTTAGTGCATTCAATATGAATTCTATTAAATGCTGTCTAATAAACAAACATTTTGAATCGTAATTAAGAAATTAGACTTCAAACTGCACTTACAATAAACACTGGCAAATGAATATTTTTTTGAGATTTCAATATTGATTCAGTCAGAAACTGTAAACATTATTGCTGGAAAATGTCTTTGGCCAAACAGTACTAATTTTGAAGAAAGAGTCCCAAATTAGTGGCACATTATATCTCAATAAATATCTACTGAATAGTTCAATAGATATAAATCAAATCGATATATGGATTATAAATCAATTAGAATTCCGACTGAAATGAAATGTCGAAAGAAAGTGATTGAAATAAATTGATTCTGCGGTCAAAAGATTATCAGACGTTTATCATCTAATGATTTAATCTCATTTAATCTACTCAATACTCTTTAAACGATCATTAGCTCAACTTTATAGTCGATAAACAATAACATTAATGTTATGAAAGCTATTAATAAGAATCTGAGCCATAATTTCTTATTTTTCTTATCCGAAAATACACTCTAATAAAAACCCAAAGTGTCTCACATTTATCTTATGATCGATTCGTTGCTCTAAAAGTTTTAATATTTTATTTTATAAATCATAATTTGAGAATTTAAGTGAACATAACTTATTTGGTTTGAAACTAAACAGAAATATTTTTTTATATTTAGATAAATTATTTATACATTTTTGCACAAATATTCTGAAGCCCATCAAAATAAATTACCTATATTTGAATTTATTGAACAGGGACGGTTTAGGAAACATCAACCTACGAGTTAGAGAAGAAATATAATTTACTACAATGATCGCCAAGCTAGACCTAGTTAGGGGGTGAACATGGAGTTTATTTCCTCGAAAATTCTAGAAATATCATAGGATAGTTTTAAAATACTTTTGAATACACACGTTTTTCGAATTGAGTAAGGGGTAGTTTAGCAGTTTAGCTTGACTTGAATATTCAGGAAGCAATTGAGAATTTTTCGGATTAGGGATGAAATTAAATGCTTCCCTGGTCACATCAGGATTACCTTTGAAGTCATTTATGATCAAAGGCTTTTAAAATTCAGGAATTTTAAAAAACTATTTAATCTAATAATTATGATCTAATTAAAAAAAATCTTCTCCTAAACTTTCAAAAAAATATTCTGAATAATTGCTGAATTTCTCTCAAAATATTTCACTTTTACTCTACCTTTCAGATCGTTTTCTTAAACGTTTTATGTCTGATATAATCTCTAACTCTGTTTTAAATATATCAAGCAAGAAAGATCAAAGAGAAAATATAGCCTATGCCCAATTGTATAGCCAAAATACCCCCTGTCTCCGAAAAATGATTAAAATACCCCCTCCTGTGATGAAGAAAAACGAGGACCCCCTAGGAATTTTAAGAAAACGACAGCGAAGATGTTGCTTTTGGAATATTCTGTGAAAATTTGTCCTAAATTGCTAAATAAATAACAGAATTTTGTCAAATTCTTGCTAATTTTAATTCATAATTTAAATGATTTCTTTAAAATTCTTGAAGAATTGGTCGAAATTATGTTAAATCAAATAATTTTTAATTAAATTCTGCAAGAATTTGACGCTTGCAAAACACCCTCCCCTATACCTCATGACTTTAAGGTCTTTGAACATTCCTAATATAGTTCTTGAAAATTAAGAATTGCGTTTTCGAATACCTTTTTCAGACTATTCTATAAGAACCCGTGAAAATTGCAATAATATAGTTCTATGTTAAATAATTAAGGTCATATTCTTTTGAACACATTTTAAAATAGTCAGAATTTTGTGAAAATACGACAAATTCTGTAAAAATTCCGTTATTTCTCAATGCCCAATGTCTCGTGGGAACATTCTCTAACTCATATACCAAGCCAAAATGATGATACCAATAAAAAAATTTAATTTCAAAATGATATCATTTAGCAATCTGTTCATCCGTTCTATAAAACAATCCGTTCTCAAAATTCACCTTGGCTATCCTTGGTAAATAGTGATTTACAGTTAAAAGTTTACTAAAATGGTATAAAATCGATAAGTGAGCATCCATGTTTTCAGTGATTCAATTAACTCAGGTTTTCTAAAATTAAATTAATTTCTTAAATAGTATTTTAGTCACAAAATATTTTTGATGACATCTTAATTAATTCTAAACTCTTGTTTATACACGAGATTAGAAAAATTAGGAAAATGGTTGATCTCAAGAGAAAGCACTGACACTATTAATAGTTTATGTGAAGTCTTCACTAGAATTAAGTTAAGATTTCATGATTGGTCTGACAGCAAATGAAGCAATGAATGCAATTGACAATTGATTATTGTTTAAAAGTATTATAAGAATAAAGTAACAAAAATAGAATATTGTTTGGCATTTAATTTATAAATCACTGAACAAATAATATATTGATAGACTTGAGAAATATTGTAAATACGATGTATTATTGCTACCAATAATCACAACTACTAAGTTAAATAGCATAGCATTTGTTTCAATCAATGAGATACTGAATGAGTGTATTATAATAATAGGACTCATTTCGTACTATATTTCAGATATTTCATTCGGTACTGATCATACAGACTGTAGATGTGGTAATAATAAATACCTCCAATTTTCCTTCAATTGGATCTACAGATAACTCAAGCAGCAGTCAGTGCACAGTCATTGCTATAAAATCATCGTTTTATATCAAATCCATGACTTTCTCTATTATTAGGGATGGCCAAAGATCTTAAAGTCAGGGGAGTATAGGTGGAAGTATTTTGAGAAATTCTTAGTATACAGAATTCCAAAATATGAAAAATGCAAAGGGGAGAGAATGGGGGAGTATGGTAAAAACAAAAATTATTTACCTGCGGCGCAATAAGTCAGGAGGCACTGTACAAAATTGTTGATACAGCGGAGTATTTTAACTATACCTTTACCCCCATTGGTCATCCCTACTCTATTTTTATATTGGCTAGCAAATGATAGTCAAACTTCTAAGTCGCTCACATACAGTATTAGATTCTATTTTATCTTTATTTAATATCAGAGATGTGATCTAGGGGCTTGAATCAGATAGGAGATTGAAACTGAATCATATCTACTAATACTAACTCTATTGAACTCCATTCAAATCTATAGAGTTTGTATTAGTAGATATGATTCAGTTTCAAACCCTTATCTGATCCAAGCCCTGATATCACATCACTACTTCAATGTCAAATCATTATTCAATTGGTTCTTCTGGTCTTTAAATGTAACCAAATTTAATTGAATAACTGTTTTGTAACAAATATTTTGCTACTCTATTGTCGGACAGAGTATTGAGTATTTGGAACATTGATTGGCATTAAATTGACTTTAAGCCCAAATCTCGTGCTTTTCTGTCGAACTTCTATTGAAAATGTGTTTTACATGAAATTCATTGAATGACTGATGAAATGTCAGAAAAAATGGAAATAATTAAAGAAAATCCAAACCAAGTGTTGAAAGAAAGCGAATGCGAGTCAAAGAAGTTAAAGACCAGTAGTTATTGTAGTAATGAATGCAAAAATAAAGCATTGACTGAGAAATGCTATCTTCAGATGAGATCGGATGACATAAAAGACGATTCAAATGAAGAGAAAATGGAAAGTGTTTTCAATTTGTCTAACGATTCGATTGATTTGAAAGCAGAGCACGAATTCATAGATAGCGAGGAATGTATGGAAAGAGCTTTGAGTCCTATTGAAGAGTTGCGAACCGATGCTAAACACTGGCGACAGTTTCACACATCGACGTCAACTCCTATTCCCGATGACACAAATGCTTTTCCTGAAGTCTGTTTAAGTGCCATTTTCTTCACTTTATTTTCAATTGTAATACAAATAAAACTTTTTTCTCTGATTTAGTTAAACATTTCGAGTATTAGTATTGATAGCAATGACTCCGATATGTTGTTTGAACAACAAATGACTAGATTTCAAATAACTGATGAAATGATAGATTCGCTAACAATTGATTCATTAGTTGTGAATGAAATGGAAAAAAGTGAATAACAAATAATCTTTAAATAAGGTTTTATTTTCTATAGAATTTATATAACTATTAGTAATAATTAAAAAAAATTTTATGTTTTTATTAGATTTTAATTTATTAATAAATATTAAATATACTGTATTTTGTATATTCTGTAGAATAAAATACCGGTAAATATAATATAAAATTAATTCAAAAAATGAGTTTTTGAAAAATATTAAATAAAAAGCTCTAAGGAATAGAAAAAAAGAGGACATAGTTTTTAAAATGTTATCAATACAAGCAGTTTGTACATTTCTGAAAAACAGTTAAGCAAAGTAAACCAAATACTGAATTATTAGAGTTACCGGTAATTAATTCGCCCGATTGAGTGGCCATGGGAGAATTAATTCACAATTGATGAAGCAGCAGTTTTATATGATTTATTTTCAGTAAATACAGTACATAATACTTGCTTACTTTCATTTGCATTGTTGTCCTTTTCACTTGTCTTTATTGAAAATGCAATAGTATTATTGCACATGTGCGCACATTTTATGGCAAAATTATAATGTCTAAAGCAATAGTGATATAAAATATCAAATCCATAATTTGGGAAAATGAAAGAAATTGAACATAATTTCTATTAACAGATAATTTTCATTTTTTTATTATTAGAAATGAAATATTGTTTTCTTATGATTTAATTCGTTAATATAGTTAATTAAAGACATTTATGTGCGCGAATGCTTTCTAATGAAATACAATTCGATGTGCAGTTAATATATAATAGTTATAAATAAATAAATCAAAAACACATTTTTTAAGTAAATTTTAATTTATGCAATACTTATATTATTAAACTTTGAATAATTATACAATGTTTTCAAAGAACAATTTCTATTACTCAATTATAACTCCACTGAATGTGTAAAAACTTGCCAAAAGTTTTGGATGTTTTTTTATCAATATATTTATAATCAATTACAAAGTTAAAAATTGTGTTAACTGCACAACGAATTCTATTTCATTATTTAGCATTCGCGCACAAGAATTCATTATTAAATCCACCTCGAGTAAACAATTACAAGTTTATTTTGCTTTTTATCGGAGGTTTAATTATAACTAAAGCAAGGAATAAAAATTGCTTAAAAAGTGCTTACAATTAAAAAAGTGAGTGTTCCTCAAATTAGAGAATTAAATTTAGAGTGCAGTTAAAAGGTTTTAATTCTGTTATAATTTAATATTAGTCGATAATTAAGTTCGTGTTGTAAAACTATTAAATATTGTTTAATTAAAAACTTCTTAACTGTTTCTCAGACTTTTTCACTAAATTTACTTCGCGCTCACTTTTTAATTGTAAGCAATTTTTATTCCTTGCTTTAATTTTAACCAATCTTTCATTTTCTGTAAATTTTTCATATCAATTGTGAATTTGATTTAATTAAATATAAATGTAATGTAGTGTTTGTGTAATCAACGCTTTCGAGAATTCTTCATTAATTCTGTTGAAATACAAATATATCCAAATATTACTTTATTGTTAGTTTCAAAGTTCTCTATTTCAATACATGAACGTCTGGAAAAATAACTATGCGTTAATGTGCTTTTGCTTTCAGATTAACGCATAGTTCTCTTTCCACGCTTTCATATTATGAATTAATATAGAGATTATTTGCACGATATATACAATATTGTTATAAAATAAGAGTCAAGAATAAGAGCCTGTGTTCTGACAAAAGGCTTTTACTGACAATTTAGAGATATTGTATTTAATGAACAATAAAATATATCGATTTATTTGTCGAAGAATTAAGAGATCAATAAAAATATATTCGCTGACCAGTCATGTCCAATAGAATACAATAAATATCAAGGATGTGCAAGGTCATAGAAGGCTAAAAAGGACCTTAGAGTTGAGATATCGCCAAAATAATAAATTCAGGGTACTTTTCACATCACCTAAGAAGATCGATTAGGGGGAGTTTTAGGGTTTTTCCCTTCAATTTTCGAAAAAACTATAGTCTTTCTGTTAAAATCGTTTAGTTGTCGACCTCCACCTAAAAGTTTGAAATTTTCTTCAAAACTCCCGAATACAGTAGACCTCCTAAAATGGCGTGGAAAGTACTATCAACTTATTGAAGTACTGTGTTGTACTTATTAATTATTTCGTTGGTATCTCAACTCTAAGGTGCTTTTTTGCCCTTTCAGACCTTCCACTTCCCTGATAAATATCTAATAATTAGGAGCTCAATCGGCCAAATATATTGAACTTCAGTTTCGAATTTAAGCTTAAATTTTAATTCACAAATTTTCTAATAATATCCACTACTTTTGAACTAATCAAATGTAAAAAGTAAAATTTAAAAAAAATAAAATTTTAACCATGTTCAGTTGTCTGTAGTTTACAGTATAATGGTTTACATGGATAATGAAATTTAAATGTTTGTCCGAATGATGTGTATATTCAATATTATTCTTTAAATACATACAAAATTCCTGATTTTATAAATATTGGTATCTGTACTCTCTGTGCATCTCTGATGGAATAGCGAATAGTAATAATCGGATTTCATTTTTAACCTAATTTAATTCAAAAATTTATGAAATAAATAACAAATTATAAATATTTATATCTATATAAATATTAAAACTGATTTAACAGAATTCTATATGCAGTCAAATATTGATTTTGAAATAATATTTTTCTTTTTAAAAATTTTTTGCTCAAAAAAATTTCAAACACTACAACACTTTACGAGTCATAGAGTAATAGTTTTTTGTGTAAAAAGCTTTAACAATAACTATTACAGCAGTACTGAACCGATGGAAACAAAATTTACAGAAAAAATTGAGCTATTTTTTATTGTTCAGAACCATTTAAGTAAGTAGTAATGGCGCTGCAAATGTTTAAGAACCACTGGATTTTATTTAGCACTAAATCAAAGTATAAAATTACAATACTTATGAAGTATTGGCATTAAATGTGGAAACAAATATTCTTATATCAATATTATCATCCATTAAGTGGACACTAAGGATCATATTTCACAAATATATGGGAACACAATATCTTTTTTGAGGACACAAAAAATCATTTCAACTAAATATATGAATAATATATTATATTCGACAATAATTCTGATTAACTATTATAGATTCACCAGATCATATTTTTTTAATGATTAATTTATGCATGATTATTATAAAACTTTCTCATTCATGGACTGGACAAAAATAGTGATTTAAAGTAAAATAATGATCCTTGAAGAAAGTCATAATATTTAGTGTAAATTGTTTACTAGAAATAACCAAGCTTAACCTCGTCAGAAGGAGATTTTTTAATTTGCAAAATAACATAACGTAGTAATATATTGTACATATTTTAACAAAAAAAATTAAGTAATTTAAAAAATATATCTTAAATATATAAAGAAAATCAATAAAAAAAATCGTGCTAGTCGTAAGTTTTGAGATTCTCAGAACGGCTTGATGGATTTTTATTCTGTTTTTTACCTCCGCTTTCGAAGAAAAAGGAGTATATAGATTCGTTTCCACACTCCTCCTCCACCGCCCAGCCCTGCCCTACCGCCCTCCCTCCCTATCTTCAGTGTATGCCGGAGGTGGTGGGATGGGTTGGAGGTTGAAATTCAAAATACAATAATAACACTTGAATGATATTAGAACCATTAAGATTTAATTGCTAGAATCGACTGAATGGTAAAAACGGATCACGTTCATTGGTACTAGATTCAATAGTACTAAAATTCATTAGTACTAGTATTCATTTGTATTAGAATAATTAAAAATAGATGTTTTAATTCTTAAATTCAGGGCTCGCCAAAGGTGGTATAACCTAAATACCCTCCTGAGTTTGAGATTTTACAAAATACCCTAACCTGTTGAGACAAAGGCAAATTTTTAAAAAGGTTACCTTACTCCTCCCTTTGAATTTTTCAATCAATAGATTCATATTTTTGTATTTAAAAATTTAAATTCGACAAAATAAGAGTTAAAAATTATGATTTATAGTTGTCATTAACATTAGTGGTGTTGAACACCACTTATCGTTACATTTCTTATACTGTTTAAGAGGTGGAGTCAGTCTAAACGAG
>JAQFXN010004009.1:0-10255 GCA_034693365.1 Liacarus xylariae
TCGATTTCTCGCACACTTTTCATTGTTTTAAAATTGAGCGAGAAATAATACAAATTTATAGACCTTTTTTTCCCTTGCTCTACTTATGACTCTTTCTTTCACTAGAAATCATAGAACAAACTTCTAAATTATGAAAAAGCACTAAATAGCCTACCGCGCGCTGTTAACAATGACCATCAACTTATCAGACATACTATACATAATGATCCAGGAAACGATTCTACATATTAATCATATATCAGCGTTCAATATTAGACAAAAAATCTGAAAAACCCAATATGTGCTTACTATACGTTTCTCAATTTCTTGATTCATGTTATATTCTTATATAAATAATTCTAGATGGATAATTTTCGAAATATAGAGAGAAATGAGAGATAAAGTTTATAAATATATCTCAATCCGAATATTAGTTTATTAAAAAAAACATGTTTTACATATTATTAAATAAATAAATAAATACTTTTTGAATCGATTAACAATTTAGTGATATATGGCTTTGCTATTCACAATCTGGACAGGTAAATCCTTTATTTATACCCATTTGTTTAGTTTTTATATTTGATTAATCTTTAACCGAAAGATTAATATTAATATCAAATAATTCAAAATATAAAATTTGATAGAATGCGTTCCTACGAATGACTAAGATATCACTCAAATTAATATTTGTCTGTCGGTCACAATCGGTTATTCTGCATAAAATAGTTAAAATTCTTTGAAATGAACTGGAAGTTATGCACTTTTAACTTCACTTATTCAGCAATGGAAACCCATTACTTCTGATATATAACATATTTTTAAAAATATTTTGAAAATTTGTCAATGTTATTATTTTTGTAATAATTCCTTCAGTTGTTTTTCGTAGACTTTTTTTAAAAATGTTTTTCTTAAAATGTTCATTTCTCAAATAAATTATTTTTCATTAACAACCAAATAACAAGATAACATAACAGTAATCAATTCGAACCAGATAAACATTCCCCAATAGACATTGCCGGTGTCATGTGATATCCAGGCATAGTTGTGAAGACTGGCCAAACCGGCAGATATTTGTCTGATGAACAGTGAACACAATGCTATGGAAGCGTAAACAATAAGTGCCGTCCGATCGCGACGTATCACAGAATAGATGCCCAACAGTGAGAAGATTAACAAAATCACTGATAATTGGGCCAAATGTCCGCCAATAAAACTGCCGCTTAGGACCCACTTCTGGTCGAAATCAAACATTCCATATATAAAACTAAATACCGAACCAATAATTAACAGAATATTTATACCAATGAATGAAAATTTAAAATTTAATAAATTTTTTGTTGTTTCCATTTAAACAATATTTTACTAATCTTTTGATAACTATTTAGATTAGATTTAATTATTAGAGAACAAAATTAATTTTTTAACAATTCTTTAAATTTTATTTCAGCAGAATTTGAATAATTCTTAAAAGGATTAAAATTTCTAATGAAATATTTATTTTTTATAGTAAGTTTTCTTTTAAGTATAACATAACTAAATGTTAATATTTAGTTTTAATTCAACACTATTTCTATTGTAAAGCATAGAAAACAAATAAATCAATGGGTTTTTTCATGTGATTAAATATTATACTACAAAGAAATGCTTTCTAAAATAGAAAGGAATTTTGATTTTCTATATGAGAATCAGGAAAACCATTCGTTAAGTCAAAAGTTTTTGAAGGGAAAAGATAATACCCGATTACATACCATCTTTGATCCTAATATGAATTGCTGTATAATATTCACACATAAGTTCAACAATAGCTCAATTATTTTATGAATTTTACAAATACTTAGTTTATTTTAAAGTGGAATATAATCGCGTGTTATCTTTTCTTTTCGAAGGCTTTTGACTTATCAAATGGTTTTCTTGTCTCACATATGTATTTTATCAATATTTTCCTCTTATCTGTTCTATAATTTTATATATAATATAAATAAAAAAATTTTACTTCTTTTAGCTAAGAGAGCATTACATTATTGCTTGATTAGTTTCTGTTGTTAGTTAACTCAAGTACTGATGTATATGAGCTCATTAATTGAATTATTAGAAGAGAAGAGAACTCGTGCTATCTTACTATCTTATTCTTGTAAAGTGTGATAAATTATCACTGATAATAATAGCAAATCTTTTTAAACTCTCTAATCATCAGATATATTGACGAAAACGCATTTTCATATAAGTAATTATTTCAATAAAATGGGAGATGTACAGTATATTCTAATAATTAATTTTTATTATAACAGTTTTGCCAATATTGCTTTTGAAGAGGGGGATATCTCTTCCTATTGTTATATAATATCAGAGTTTAGTGGTCTTGGGTTTTTAATTAAAAAAAATAATTCCTGCCCTTAAAAATGACAAATACGTCAGAAATAAGCGCCAGTTTTATGCACTAAGCATACAGTAAAACACCAATATATTTCAACATTGTTATTGAATATTATTTTTACTGTTATAGTGAATAAGGCAGTTATTCTATAAAAACAGGTAGAGATATCCCTCTCTTCAAGGTATATTGGCAAAATCACTTTATTAATTATAAATAAATGATTTGAATATTTAATCCCCTATCTTTAAAATGTCATGAATAAAGATAATTAACATTATTATAATCTAATATATGATCAATTAAGAAGTTAGTTCTGATATTGTGTTAGAACTTTGAATTTTACTTATTTTGTTAATGAAATATATTGCACTTAATGTACAAATGAAAGTGCCGGCAATTGATAAAGTTCATATCAAACTTAATAAGACAGTTCTTACTTGTTTGCATAATGGTTGCGAGTGGTTTAATAAAATTATACCTGTTATCATCAATTTGGATTTTTGATTATTAGTGTATTAGATAAGTCGGCAACAATTTAAAGCAACGGAGCACATTTCAGACTCAATGAGTCTAGTTGTAAATTCTTGGAAATATTAAGAGTTTGGTTGGGGTTTAAAATAGTGTTTTTATTTGAGTTTAATATTCCTATAAAAAGCAAATTCCATATAAAAATATTGAAAATACATTAATAAGCCTTAAAGTTATAGTTTAACATGACATATTTTTGTTCATGCATGGTTTAGACAATAATGTAATTGTAAATGATCCATGTCCAATATATTTTATATAAAAAAACAATAAAAGATTTACTTTTTTTGAAAGAATAAATGAAATATCTAATCTTGTATATTATTATTAATTTTTTAGAGCCTATGCACTTCATTATTTAATCTGATTAAATATTATAAGATGATGAATTTCAGTAGAAATCATACAAGTTTGTAAACAATCTAAACAAATAAGCATATTTGACAAGAGAAGAAAAATTAAATGTTACACAAAACCGGATTCAAACAATTCAGACATAGATTATTGATAAATGTTAAATTATACATGTATATTTGGCAATGAGAGAGAGAGAGTGCTTAATATAATTTAATCAAAAGATTATTCTTAAAAACAATTACGTTAATTAGAATTATTATTCTCTTAATAGATAACTTTAATTCTCTAATTTAACCATAAATTTAGTTTATAAAATTGTAATACAAAACAATTGTTGCTTTTAATACAATCCAATATACAGTGTATTTCTTGGGAAAGGTCTTATTAAATGTTTGGTCACTTGAATTTTGGTCACCAAAAGAACATTGAATCTGTGCTTTGTTATTAATCCAACAGGTGACCATTTTACACACTAACTAAGTAAGTTTCAGCTGAAATTGGCAAGATTAATTTATTAAATTAAATTAATCATAATTATGACAATCTGTTACTTAACTTATTTTGGCTCGAAAATTACATATTTAAAATTAACTGGATTAAGTATAATTTTTTTAAAATTTATTTTCATAACGTTTTTTTGTTATATTTTTTTTAAAAACAAATTGAATTAAAACTTCTATAAATGATTAATAAAATAATTATTGCCAAAAAACCTCTGTTCCTTAACTTATTTGCCTGACAGTAATCGCATACACCAACCCATCACCGCCGCCTCCGCCATCTCACTCCTTATACAGGTTTGGTATAAGTTCTAGGATAAGAATAGGCTTTACCACTATCATTTCCACGCAACTTCACCATAAATACTACCACATTTTCCATATGAATATAATAAGTTTACCACAAATTCCACAACCATCCACCTCTCATACAGGCCCAACAAAAATCCATCTGCCGTACGTCACTGTCTCTCTACTTATTCCAAAACGGCTTAAATAAGAGACGAAATACATTCGAATGACCGAAAATTTCTTCATTAGCTCAGGGCAATAAGTGAAAAAGGCCGTGATTTTCATTATTATAAGAAAGAAATAACCGAAAATGCCAATCCTTTTTTAGCAGCGGGAAATGATTAAATAGGTTTGATTTCCACCGGTCACCGCCACAATCACACCACTGCCTCCAAAGTTTTACCTGAGCTTGATTATTGCTGTTCCTTTATATAGGTTAGGAACGTATTATAGTCCTATGGAAGTGGATTAAACATAAAAATTATATTATTATATTTTTAAATTCTAAAGTTTCATTAAAATTGATAGAATCCTTTTGAAAAAAATTCTTTTTTTTCATTTTGTCCAGGTATATATGAATTTTACTATACATAGCCATAGAGCTAATCCTGACATTATTCCAATTTATGCTTTCAATAAAGAGTCTATAAAAAAATGACAAGAAATCAAAAGATGAAGTAAAGTTGACGAACAGAAATGTATAAATATGGTACAGTATAAAACTTAGAAAAGTAATTAATACAAAAAAAAAACTTAAAATAACTTGCATTATGATATCTGTTTTGAAAAAAAATTATTTTTAATTTTGAACAAAGTTAAAATTATAAAATAACGTCAATGCTTTATTTGACAGTTTGAAGTAATTGCCCAGTAGTTGTTCAATTCTTCAATTGATTATGCAACTTCAATTTATATGAATTAAAAATACAATCATCATTAATTTTTCAAATTATTTAATGTTAATTAAATTTAATCGTTATATCACATGAAAAGCAACACTTAATTTAATATTAATTGAACATTCATTTTTATCATATATATATATATTTATGTAGTACAATCTTAGTTATTTTAAGATACTAATATCTTTAAAAAGTTACTACAAAGAACTGAAGAAATTAATTATTAGATAGAAAATAAGAGGATAGGTGTGGAAAAAAATTAAAAGTAATTATAATATTGTATTGTAACAATTGTATTCATTAAGACTTGTTCTTAATTGACAATAAAATTATCATTATTATTATTAAAAAAATAAATATTGAATCAAGGAATATTCTTTGTTATACATTTTTACATTTGTTCAGAATTTTAAAGATGTTGAATGCTGAAATGGATGCATTTGATCCTGGCAAATGTCTGCCAAACAAATTGGTTATAAAATCAGCGGAAGATCATTTGTTTAGAATTGGTTTATGTCTTAACAGAAATATTTACAACAAAAGATCTATTAAACGGAGAACTTTATTACACAAACCAATAATAATATTTATTTTATTAATAATTAATTTGATAAAGAACACTATTAATCTAGCAGTGAACAAAGAATCCTACATGCTGGTAATATTGGGAGATTTTGGCCATTTCATTGGAGGGAAATGTCATGTTAATATGTTTTTAAACATAGCGATAGTTCAGATGATTTGCTCGCAGTTATTCTATTTCCATAATTATATGAATGGAATAAAACCAACATTTCTTAAAGTATTTGAAATGATATCGGGTTTGGTTTCGCCCAAAGATATAGGTCTCACAAATGAAATGGATATCAAAATCTTAAATAGCAGAACAAAATTCTTATTTAGGATTGTCAAGATAAATGGGATATTATTTCCTATTTTGGCCACGGTATTAAATTTTGTTCCTTTCTTTTTATATTGCTCAATTCATGAAATAGTGATTTTCTGTACAATAAATAGTCTTTTGTACATTAATTATACTTATTATTGGAATAATATTATTATATATCAAGTGATTTACTTTTATATATTGTGCTATTATTTGAAAATAAAAATTAAATCAATAAATAATACGTTAGTAAATGATCTTAAGATAAATAAAATACTGAATTCAATTGTTTCAATACATAATGAAATCAATGAATATAACACTCAATTCTGGTCTAAATTTTTAATAATCATTTGGGTTTCAATAGGCAGTATTGCAGTACTTCTATTGCATATGATAGTATACAAACAATTGCCCCTGATATATCGAATATCATTTTGCTATGTATTATTTGTTGTGATAATCTTATTCATATTCCTCATATTCACGGCTTCATCACTTAATTCTGAAGCAAATAAATCTTTTAAAATATTAAATGAATTATTCATATTTCATTCAAAACAAAGAAATGGAAATTTCTTTTATAGGATTAGATGTTTAAAGAATAAAATCAAAGTATATATTATTAAGAATTATTTTAATGCTTTAAAAAAAATCAATATATTCCAGTTGCAGTCATTAATTGAGAGAATTGGTAAGAGAAGCGTTGGATTTTCTTGTTGGAAATTATTTACTATCAATTATTTTAAGTCATATGAAGTGAGTATTAAATATAATTATTATTTCTGAAAATAAACAATTTTTTTTATTTTACTCAAATCAATCTTTCATTCAAACAGATTCTAGCATTCTCATCTTTAATCTATATTAAAATGTCGTCAAAATATCTAACTTATAAAGCTAATTTATAGTTGAAATATATTCTTGTTCTAAGCAAAACGATATAATATCGTAGATATTGCCATGTTCAATTTTTCTGTTAATACTTTTAAATTTTTTTTTTATTTTAAAATAATTATTTTTTTTTATTTTTTTTTGAACAAAAAGAAATGTATATTTTATTATTAAAATACATTTGTAAAATCCTCTCGCCCTTTGGTATGCTCCATGTTAAATTTTGAATAAATGAACTGCTTTTTGTTAACATTTGTGTGATGAGTTCATAATCTGTGCAGGGATTGACAAAGGAGACGAAGTCGAGGGCATATTCAGTGTTTTGGCCAATTTTTCTGACCAATAGCCAAAACCAGTCCATAGACGTAATGTCTAAATAATGTTGTAATATCAAAAGCTGACTATACCATATTCATCTTAACAAAAAAAATTTACATGAATAAACTTGCACAATCAGTTTTAGATAAAGGGCTATACTTTAAGGATATCCACATTTTTTGAAGAATTTTTTACCCTTCCTTCCCATTTAATCCACATAAATCCACATTTGTTTATAAGCAGATTCTATTATAGTCCACTTTTTAACTACTCCCCTCCCCCTACCTGTGTGGACGTCCTTAAAGTATTGCCCATAACCTGTTCTGTCAAATGTTGAATGAATGTATAGACTATTATAGTAACTATAGTTTATTCCCCATTCAATCCATACATGCTTTTCAGTTCATTATATGACTATAAATAACGTAATTTTAGAAAATGAATAAAATTTAACAAAACCTATGTTTTATGAATGAAATGTTGTTTTGTGAGGGAATGAAAGTCAAACCACGTTTTGTCTGAATTGTTATTAAAACAATGCTTTCAATGAAAACTTTTCAAACAAAATAAATTGAAACAAAAGTTTAAATTCAAAACAAAACAAAACAAAACAAAAGACATTTTTATTTACAACTTTTAAATCAAATAAATTTTAAAATTAATTTCTGATTTAATTATTATTTCAAACCATGTGTTCAACGAATGAATCAGTGATTGATTTGAGGAATAAATTAATTAAATTAAATGAATTGAAAAAATTGTGCAAAAGTTTGGAAAACAAAAAAGTTTTGTCTGAAGTCGTGATTGAATACGAAAATAATGTTAATTCGGATTTGAATTCAAATATTGATTTAGAAATATGTAAATCAAATGTTGAAAACCATATTTGGATAGATGTGAGTGAAGAAAGTGTCGGACATTTCACACAAAATCAGTTCAAATGTCTGTACAATGACTGCAATCAGGCATTCAATTGTAGGAATGGTTTCGTTAATCACTGGAAAACACATTCAAATAAAACTGATTTGAAGTGCGTTTGGCCTAAATGTGAATACAAGACAAAACAGGAATATTATATGAATAGACATGAATTGATTCACACAAAGCATAGGTTGCGTTGCGATTGGATTGACTGCAATCACTCCTACACTACTAGAGAGGACTTGAATGGACATAAGAATGCATTTATAATAAGAAGATATAAATGCGTTTATAATAATTGTAATAAAGACTTCTTTACGAATAGAAATCTATTGATTCACAAACGCATACATTGGGCCGAAAAACCGTTTGCTTGTGATTACAGGGATTGCGGAAAACGGTTTAGACATAAATCAGTTTTGATTCGACACAAGAATAGAAGACATAGTATAAGGAGTGGACAATGGAGTGGTATGAGTAGAGCCAGAATAAGCCCTTTCTCCTAGAGATGATCAAAAATACCTGCTCTGTGTTGCCGGGAATTGAAGGAAACACTGAGTTTGCCCTTGAAATTGTGAGAAAATGGTCCGGTTTAGAAATATACTGAGAAATTCTGTGCTCAATTCTGATAAAAATAACAGAATTTTGTTCAAATCCTGGCTAAATTGGGCTAAATTCTGTTAAGTACTGACAGAATTTATCAAGAGTTGCCTGAATTCTGTTAAATTCTTTCAAAAATAGTCGAAATTCTGTTAATTTAGTTCACTTTTAAATAAATTCTACAAGAATTTATCATGGCAAAATACACTCCCTTATCCCACCCTGTGACTTTGAGGCTCTCATCAATGTCCTATACCACACCATAGCCTTTAATTCCTTGTCCATCCCTACATTAATGTTTTCTATAATTACTATTAATAACTGCATTCAATGTTTTGTCACTTAAACTGAATTAAAAACTCATTTAAATAGAATTCATAAATAATAGTTTAAATTATACGATGTTTTAATAATTATAATCAATGATAACATAAAATAAAGCGATAGAAATGTTTGTTCGTTTGTGTCAATTCTATACACATATGCACAGGTCATTTCAAGTTTATAGTTTGACTTAAAATATATCAATTCATTAATTTTTAATAAAATAATTCGTTTTTAAAAACATTAATACAATTATCCAAACATTGTCTTCACTTTTATGTCTATTCATATGATTCTTAAATATAATCGGATTCGTTGTCTCATATGCACAGCCACTCCATTTGCACCTGTACTCCAACTGTTTATGCCTCTGCTTAAGTATTTTAAGTGAGGATCTATTAATAAATATTTTGCCCCAATGTGGCCAAAGGCAGGGATGAGACACAGGTATTGTATTCATGTGGTCTCTCATCGCAGAACTGTTATGAAACAGCCTTTCACAGCCATACCATTCGCACTGGACTTTCCAACCAGTCTGTCCCATATGTACGCTTTATTTTATGTCACAAATGATTCTTCAGGAGAGTTGTCGTTGAAAACCCTTTTTTGGCGGACATTACAAATGTGTGGCTTTATATGAGTTTTCTTATGTTTTCCTAAATTTTCCTAAATTTTCCTAAATTTTCCTAAATTTTCCTAGTTGAGTTGAGACAATTGTAGAATTTAATATTGAAAATCAGTTTTTTTTTATTAAAACAAAACAAATAACAGCTTTTTGAGTGCAATTTAACACAAAGTTTTGTTTCGTTTTCATTAAATCACTTGAATATCAATGAATCAAATCGTAAGTGAATTCAAAACTTTTTTTATTATTTATTTTATGAATTGATTTATACAAACATTTGATTTTTCAGCATTTCAACATTTGATAATTCAATATTAAAAACAAGAAAGGGGACTTATGATTAAGGGAACTTTTGGAATTTTCGAGTATGATCAATCTCATTTTATAGAGGTTATAAAATGACACAATATTCCACTCGGAACTATATTTTTATCTCTTATGGTTTTCGAGATATGAATTTTTAAAAATTTCATTTATTGGTAAATTTGACCAAAAGTCACATTTTCAAAAATCAATTTAACCCTCGCCAATTAATCAAAAAAATCTGAAAATTATTTTGTGTGCTACATATATGGTAAGTATGTTTTTAAGCTAGAGAAAACTGTGACTTAATGAGATTTTTTGGTAAGTTTATAAAGGATGGTTCGGATTAAGGAAATGGATGGGTTTCACAATCTCATTAGATAGAGGGAGTGGAATGACACAATTTGACAATAGGAACCATATTTTTATCTCTTATGGTTTTCGAGATAT